>JAPZEB010000006.1:28379578-28391025 GCA_029783705.1 Chaetodon striatus
TGACCCTTGACTTACGTCTGGACTGCGACCCACCAGTTGGGAACAACTGGTATACGGGACACCTACTGTACCCACTGAGCTCCTGGAACCCCAAGGTTATCTTTTTCATAACTTCGACCTGAGGATCTCCTCACCGTTGATTCCCCTTTAATAAAAGGATAGAGGAGCTCACTCAAAGATACAAGTGAAACTGAGGATGTGCGAAAAGCTTCCCTCCATTCTTCGTTGACAACGATCCCTCTCTGTAAAGTATCAGACTATCTGCTGGGTTTGCGTGTGAAGAAGAGGCCGAAACATAGAGGAAAATATCCATTCACAAAGCTATCTGCACACTTGTAGACAGGGCCTCAGTCAGAGCTGGTTAGAGCATTATCCATTTCAGCATTAACTCCACTCAGTCTCTGTTGGTATTTTTGGGAACAATACTGATAGCCAATTTTATGAAAGCAGACTGGAACCCATCTGTGCTTGTCCAGATCAAGCTGAAATAAGTTCAGAACTGAAACTGTTGCTTTACATATGCAGCTGCCGTTGTCACCAGCTCAGAATTAGGCGTCGCAAACTGCCTGTTGGCCGGCCGGCAAAATATCATTGGCTCACTTATTCCTCTCTTACAGTGGAATCAAAGGTTCTGCCCTGACATGACTTAGGTCCATATCATTTACTGTGTGCTCTATGGCCTATGAAAACATCCTTTTTTCCTACCCCGGAGCATGCTGCCAGATTGAGCAATGCCCAGTGTGATCGATTCTTTTATTAGGTTACATAGGCTTTGAGAGAAAAGGAATCCCTTACTGTTATAATAGTCTCTGCTATGCTATATTAGCTTCAAAAGACATTATAATAATTCTACAATAAGCCTATCAAACAGGATTTAACCCACACAAAGCAAAAGATACAAGCTCCTCAGTGCTGTTGCTTTGGGCCGGGCTACTATTAGGCTAACTTTTTAACATAGGCTAGAATTTTAATCATACGTCTCTGTAAACATTTCTCACTCTCGTCTTTGATGAATAAAAAATAACTTGTAGCACTTAAACCTTTCCTTGAGCAGTTATGTTAAATTGGTGCTATCCCTTTCCCCCGCTGCTTCTCACTGTTTACATCTGCCATGCTTACAAATTCTGCTCGAGGAGACACTGCGGTGAATTTGACACTTAGACGTCCACTCAGCTCTTAACCTGGCGGTGACGAACAGATGTGACCTCCCTCGATGGAGAAACAGCAGCACCTGCGTCAACACAAGCTGTCCTCGAACACTGATCCTCCGTCTCCCTGTGATATGTGGATGTGTTTTAAGAACCTGTTCAATTAGCACTAGTTTAATCTTTTGGCTCTCAGAGCGGGGTATTAGACGGGTCCTGGGGGGGCCCAGGCAAAAATGAGAAATTGATTAATTTCGCAGTCATTTAATTCACAAAAGAAAGATACCAATTAGAGAATATGAAAAATATTGTTCTAATCTGTGTTGTAATAGCGGGGGTTCCACGTGTGCTCCACGTGCAGCACTGCATGAAGCGTCTGCTAAACAGGTGATTTGTTTTAACTCCCACGTCTTTCTTGCAGCTGCTTAGTCTCAAAAACTTACTGATTTCTGCTTGCCAAGGACTCACAGCACTGTAGAAATCTAAATCTTCCACTTTATAACATTGGAGCCGACAATGGCTCATCATCTGGTACAAGATTTTTCTGTCGTGCAGTGCGTCCTGCAGGCACAGGCTTTTAGTGAATATGGCCCCATACTGCTAGTTACAGCAGAACCACCAACGATGCTAATTGTGCTTTTAGAGGCTAATTATTTGCAGAATGTTTAGAACCTTGAATGTCGAGTGACGCAAACCGAGAACGGCACTTATTCCGTGAATTAAATCAGCCCCCAGAAATTGTCCATCAGCCGTGGATAAAGCCAAGGTCACAGCAGTCACAGAGGACACTGAGTTCATGTCCTCTGCATTTTGTGGATTTGTGGGTTTCAGCCACCTGGGGGGGAAGTTCTGCAGTTTAAAGGGGAACTCCATCAATTTTCCACATCGAATTCTTTTGCCTATGGGGAAAAAAAGTTATTGAAAGCCATGTGTGGCTCCAGAGGGGGCTCAAGGGTACAAGTATGGCTGAGAAAGAACTTATCTTAACAGACCTCTGTCGCCCGCTTCTTATCTCAAGGTAGACATGGCAGATATTTTGTTATGGAGGATGAAAAATAACCAAAGTGTCAATAAATAAATGTTAAAATAAATACAGCAATAATAAAATAAATACAGAAATATGTAAATAATTGTAGAAATAAAAACAGGAATGAATAAAAAGAGGGAAATAAATATAGGAATAAATAAAAAATTACAAAAATAAGTAAATAAAGTAGATAGATAGTATTTAAATAAATAATTAAATAATTAAATAAATAAATAAACAAATACATTCATAAATATATGTAGTTGTACAAAATGTAAAAAATAATTTTGATTATATTAAATCATAATAATACATTTTAAAAATATGAATTCATATCCTTAGATATCAACTTTTAAAACTGATTTACAAATATCTATTTTTCTCATATTTTTTAAACATTTTTTATATATTTACTCTGTTACTTATTTTTTAATAAATTGATTTTTATCTATTTTTTTTTTTAGCAATTATTTTTTTCTGTGTTATTTATTTATTTACATTTATTTATTACATTTATTTCTGCATTTATTTAATCTTTAATTTATTTACCTGTACTTATTTTATATTTATTTCTGCATTTACTGTCTTTTTTAGTTCTGTAATAAAGTATTTATTCCTGTGTTTATTTATACACGTATGTATTGATGGATACATAAGTAATTTTTTGCCCTCCATAAGCTGATTCTAGTATTTCAGACTACATTAAAACCATCTGAGCGAGTCAGTATTTCTTTAATCCTGACGACGGCCCAGTCAATGTATTCATCCCATCGACTGACCATATTGAGCGCTTAAAAATCTGGCAGGTGAACTCCGGTGGGTGAGGGATATTTGTTCCAGCAGGTGGGGGTTGCAAATGTCTTTAAAAAACTCCAGTGGGTAAAAGATTGTTTGTTCCAAAACAGAGGGTGCAGATGGGAACATTAGTTTTGCAAGTCAGAAACCTCAGCTGCTGGCCAAGTAATCATTGAGTCATTGGTATTGACTGAAACCCTATCAACCTCCCACAGATAGATTAATAGTTGTTTGGTGCCACAGGGCAGGGAAATCTAATTTCTTTTTTTTAATGGTTGAAAGCTGGACTCTGTTTGATTTGTAATTAATTAGAGAAAGAAAATGTAAAAATAAACTGGTGTAGTTGTAAACACAAAGTTGTCACAGATATTCTGATTTAATCAAGGTACATTTCTTCAAGCAATGCAGTGCTACAAAACTAAAAGATTTCTACTTTCGTTCTGGACTATTTTCACTCTTGGATAAGAGGCGGGGTGACATTGAGCTGTGGTTGCTACCATCCCAATCATCAGTAATTGTTCAGCCTTTTAGTGCCTCATTTATCGTATAAAGCTCCAGCGTTTGTTTTTCTCATGAAATTACTATGTGAGGCATATGTAATTTTCACACAATTGAGAGGGAGGGGGGCAGATTGGTAAATCCAGAGTAAATTGGAATAATAAAGTTCCCCAGTCTTTGTATCTGCTCTCAGTGATCACACGGCTTTTGAGTGCCAACCTTAAAGAGGCTTAGAATAATGAATTAGTCATAGAGATCTCAGAGGACACGAGGGAGGAGAGTTTGGCCTAAATGCACAAGTCTATCAGTGGCAGATAACAGTTCATACAATTAAAAGTTTTGCATAGACTTCATTACTCTAATTCTGAAATACTTGAAATCCATTTCACTGGGTGTTGGAGGTTTGCTTTGCATCAGACTGAATTTAAAAGTAGAAACGATTGTACATATTTAGGGCAATATCTCACGGCTCGGGTTTGTAATGACTTTGTCTGTGTCTGTCTTTATTTATTCATTCAACAAGGAGAACAGACAATTAGTAACTGCCTCATAATTAGTAAGGAAGCTAAAGTTCAACTGCAGTCTCTGGGCAGGTGGTACAAAGATGGACCACATTAGCCGAACAGAAAGCCGGAGTTGGGCCAGTACTGGCGTGATGAGGCTTCTTTGCTGTTTTGCTTATGGCCAACCATTATCATGTGAGGCCAACACTGGCCTCCTGCCTATGGACAAAGAGTATATTGGCCCGTCATATAAATGGTTGGCTAGAACTGAAAAGTCTTTTAATTAAAAGTTTGTCTTGGTTACTGTTTATCAATGAGGTAATGAATGAATCCAACACAGCAGAGTTTTTAATTTTCATCGCAGTAAAAACTCCCACACACTCGAAATTGACTTTGTCTGTGGACCAAACAATAAGTAAATGTGCATTATAAAGTGAGCCAAATAATACTGTTCCTGTTCTCTTATTCATGCAGGAGCCAAACAGTAATCAGCATGCTTTTTATTAACCCAATCATCTGTTCACAGCTGCCTGCAGACTTACAAATCTAACCATCTCCAGAATCAGCGTGATGGTTGCCAAACTGCGGGGTTAAGTTAGTTGCTGACCGACGGACCGATGATGAGGATGATTTTCGTAATTGGGCATTAATGCCAGATGTCCAGACCAAAAATCGTATCTTCTGATTGATTGGCCTGATGCACACATGGGCACACTGCACCTTTGGCCAGACAGATGAGTGTTTCAACCTTTTTCGTGGCAAGGACCCTTGAATTTATGCACAAGGTCACGGACCTTAAGCTGAGAAGATTTTAGTTGTTAGATATGATTAGGCCCAGAATTCTATAGTCGTCAACTATAGCTGGGGAGGTAACCATGGAGGAAGTGACACCTGTGATCGGAAAAGTCACTCGTATGGCTCTTATTCACATTGGCCTCACTGCTTATAGTGAATTAAGTCATAAACTATTGCCCATTTCTCTTGGGACCCCCTTGAACTCCCCTAAGGACCCCTGGTTGAGAACAATGGGTCTAATGCAAGGTAGACAGTATGCCAAAAAATTTAGCTATGCTTTTTCATATCGAACACACAAGAGTTATTTTTTAAACCCAATGAAATCATAGTTTTAAGATCAAATCATGTCGCACCAAACCTCTCCTTAAAAGTCAATTTAATTTTTACTTCAAACCAAGGTTAAAATTATTTCTGTTGCCCCAAAACTTCAAACATTAATTAAAAATTTAATCCAGTATTAACTTTAAACTTCAAGAGAGGAGGAGGAGAGGGGGTTTAACTGTTAAAATGGCTGCCTTTTTGGAGATGGACTGAGCAAAGTAATCAAGTTCTCAAAGAAAATTAAAGAACACACTCAACCCAGTTGAATGTTATGATGCCCCTGAATTGGTTAAGCAAGGAAACTCTTATGAAACTGAGCACGAAGATTGGACCAAACATCAATTCACTGACTCTTTAGCAAGCTAGCAAACAGTGAAGCCTATTGGTTTGTGAAGGAATGGAGATCAGCTGAAAGTTAATGGTTCCCTCCCCTTTTATAGCCTACTTACAGGTCCTGACAGTACACAGATTTATTTATTTTGATTGGGTATGAGAACCTCTCCATATAAATTAAACATCAATAAACTTGTATTATTTTTTGAATACAGAGCTCATTTTAATTTTGAATCTGGATTAAGGCTGGGAAATACACTGACATTATATCAATATCAATATCGTGATATGAGAATTGGTCTCGTCTTTGATTTTGGATGTTGAATATCATTAGTATTGTCTTTTCCTGGTTTTAAGGCCGCTTTACAGTAAAGTGATGTGATTTTCTGAATTCACAAGAATGCTCTCGCTGTTTGTCTATTTGCCTTTAACCAATTAGTCATTATATTCACATTATTGATGATTATTTATTAAAAATCTCATTCTGTAGGCCCAAATATTTTGTGAAAGCATCAACAGTCAACCCTACAGTATTGTTGTAATATTGATGTAAAGGTATTTCATTAAAAAATGTGATATTTGATTGTCTTCATATTGCCCGGCCCAGGGGTAGGCAGCGTGCGGCTCCGGAGCCACATGGAGCTCTTTAGACCTTCTCCATTGCCCCCCCTTTGGCTTGGATGTAAAATTACATGGAAATGAATAACTGTTATTTTTTAACTTTGAGATTTGTATTTGTCATTGTTAGAGATGCACCGATCCAGCTTTTTCAGTTTTGATACCAATCCCGATGCTGCGGCTTTGAGTATCAGCCGATACCTGACACCGATCCGATACCATGGTTGATCGAAAAAGCGATATATACCTCGGAGTGTTGAGTGTGAAATTCTTCCACACAGCAAATTCTCTCCATCGCTCCATGTTGTTTGCGCTTGCCCAGGTAGGCTAATCAACTCTCGTGGCATGTGGCACACGTGCTGCTGCTGACGTATGACGTAGCTCGCATCGCAATAGATTTAAAAGGAAAGGATCAGCTCAGGTATCGGTTGCATTTTCCGATACCCAATCCATCTATTTTGATGATATCGGGGCCGATATTTGATCCAGATATCGGATTGCATCCTTAGTCATTGTTGTAGGCCTAGAATGGTTATTGTATGCTACAACTACGAAATGTAGCCTATATATCGAATTTAAAAAATGTTTTAACGTTTTATCAATTGAAATGTGCTCCATACGTCTACGACCCGGTGCCCCTTCCTCTAGATTTTGGTGAATGTCAGTTGCGGTGGCTAGCTTGGAGTCTCTCTAGCAAGGGTTAGACTATGGATTAAAAATCCAAAAAAGGAAAATTCTTGGAGAAAAATAGAGGATTTTTTTTCTTGTTTTTGTCCAGTTATGGCTCATTTAATAGTTAAGGTTGTCGACTCTGATTAGAAGTGATCGTAAATTGAATTTTCTCTTGTTGGTGCGACCCAGCCTGTGTTTCCATGGTGTTAAATACACTAACTTTACTCAGCTGAAATAGCTGTGCAGTCAGAGGCGAGTCTGCCTTAGGAAAGGTGTGAACAACCCTTATGCAAAGTGCAGTCTTGTTACTTTGACCTAACGTCTTAATCGTTGATAGCCTCGTCAAATTTGACAACATTCTGCAAATGCATAAAAGGTACTGCGTAGAAGAAACATTTTAAAGAGACAGAAAGTGCTGGAGCAAGATGTAAATGGATCCAGCTTCCCTACTAAAGGCATTTTACCAAAATGCAAACTTTAACCTGTCTTGTTTATGTCACATGTCAAATGAATGCTTCCTCCTATTAAGATTTTATCACAAGCTGACGGTTTATAACCATCACATCGCATCCAATAAATGAAAGCAGGTAAAGCAGGCATCCTTGGACATCCTTGATAGGGTGATAAACAAGGTTGCAGAGACCAGTGGCTCGCTGTTCTCTTTTCATGTTTTAAATAGCTCCATTTCTGTTTGTCAAGGTTTGGTTGAGGTGACAGAGAGTGCGTCTTCAGAGTCCACTTGGGGTTTTAAATTATTCTCTCAGAAATGAGAATTTTCCGGACTTGGTTTTCAGCCGAGTGTGTTGGTTTGGAGCTGTGTCAAAAAGCTGTTTTGTTACTCTGCGGTTTGTGGTTTGACGATAATATCTTCTTCCTCTTTGTGATGAATGTGGAACAAATATGCACGACCTCGTGCTCAAACTGATAACTTGGTGATACGTTTGTTCCCACAGTGAAACTGGGGCTGGGTATGAGCTGACCCCGATCTGTCCTACTATCGCCTGTCCATGCGTTCATCTGGCCGTCCGTCTGTTACACGCAGTTGCATTTCCAAATTGCGCTGATTGGCCTTAGGGGGGTGCCACAACATATGTTGGTATGTCATGCATCTTTGGCGCCGCTGATTACACTTTAAGGAAATGACGTGTCTGATGACTGCGCTACAATATCTCTCCTTTCCTCCATGTTCTGCCTTATCTAACATTTGGGAACACATTTTTTACTCACTCCGCCGAGCACATCGCTTATTTGACTGTTTTTAGTGCCTCCTTGTCTCATAAATTCTCGCCCATTGTATTTTGAAGGCTTTTTTAAGGTTACATGTACTGCAGGTATTGATTTATATGAGAGCATTTTGCTGTAGTCCTTGTGTGGTTTTATCCTTTCGCTAGCATGATGCTGAAATGCGATGGGAGGTAATAGAAGTGTAGCTGCATCTGAGAATAGAGCTTTGAATCATTAGGTATCATTGGCGATGATAATGATGCAGCATTCAGTCTGCCACTTCACGACCTGCATCGAGGGCCTGTAGCTGACATCAGTGCGAGGTGCGTGCAAGGTTTCCGGCCTTTGTGACTTGGCAGTAGAAGAGGTTTATAATATCATTAATGACATCGGTATAATCTTGACTGATATAATGTTGTATTCACTCTGTCAGAGTCTCGTACTAAAGGCTAGTATCCCACTGTGCTTTCTGGGGCTTGATGATTAATTACTGCCAAAGTGTGAAAGTCAGCTGTCTGTTCCTCACTGACCTCTCACTGTTGGAGAGGTTATCAGTGGTGCGTTTGGTTTTATCCCTACAGACTAACAATGTTCAGATATCGCAAGGCAAATGGGGAGAGATGCACTAAAATAGTCTGTTGTAGCTCTTAATAAACACAATATTTTGTAAACACATTTTATTGCAGTAGCACAGCAACAGGAATATTAGCATCAGGATCAAGGTACTATATATTGAAAATATTTGACCCAAACATCTCTTACCAAAAACCAGGGGCAAATCACGAGACAATGGGCTCCTGGGCACAGACATGCAAAAGGCCCCCACTGACTTTGTGGTGGTTTTACATCTTTTCTTTATGCATCTTTTTGAGGCTTTGATTCTCCTTGTGATTGTTTTGTATCTTATTGAGGTAATTCGATGTCTTTTGGTTTGTTTGTGTCGCTTCGTAGTTATTTTGTGTTTCCTTAAGGTTGTTCTGTGTCTCTTTGTAGTCATTTAGTGTCTCTTTGAAGTCATTTAGTGTCTAATTGGGGTATTTTGATGAGAAATGAGACCTTACTGAGAAAGTTTGATGTCTTTTTTGGTCATTTTGTGTCTCTGTAATCACTCTGTGTTTTCTTGTGGTTGTTTTGTGTCTTTTTGCAGTCATTTAGTGTCTCTTTGGGGTCATTTTCTGTCTTATGAAGGTCATTGTGTCTCCTTGTGCACAAGTTTCTATTGACACAGCTCAACCAAGCACAACAACTTTGCACACTTCCTCCTGTGCAGTAACACAGTTGGTGGGTGGCTCAAACTGCTCACAACAAGGTCTGTGGATCATCTTGAGAACTGAGAGAAGGCAGACGTCTCTAACACGTCTCGATATCTCTAACACTCAGCAACTCACACCAAAACAGTCCAGATTAATAAACAGCACTACAGGTGAGAGGAAAAATATGTATTTTTGATTTTGAGATGAGCTGTCCTTTTAAGAACAGGACCTAAAAGGTTTCATTAGTTTTGGACAAGTCAATCCTGACGATGTTTAATCGATAATTGTATCGGCCTGAAGTTGGCTGCTTTGGGTCTGTATTTAATACATTTTTCCCCACGTGGAAGCTGACACCAGAAGCACCATCATACCCTTACTCTGTGGCTCCATTATACATGAAATGAAAAAGACATCACTTCCTTCAAGGAGACAAAGAAGCAGCGTCCCAAGACTAAATATATATATCTGAAAAACAAATCATTCTCAAATCAATCTTTTCTAAGATAGGACATGTTCTGTTACCATCTTTCCGGTAGATCCAGGTTCTCCATAGTCTCCCTTGTCTCCTTTCTTTCCCCGGTCTCCAGCGTTCCCTCTGTCACCCTGTGTGTGTGTGAAAGCACTTTTTATTACCGCAAATTAGGAGCACTGATGATTGGAGGAGATATGTCTCAGGCCATGCAAACACTAACATGCAGTCGCTGTACTGTCATTACCTTCTCTCCTGGAAGGCCGTCCCCTGGTGCCCCCCGAGGGCCCATTGGCCCCTGAAACCCAGGCTCTCCCTAAGAATAAAGAGGGATGAACTGGTAAATGTGACAAGAATCCTTAGAAACAGGTACCCTAACCCATCTTTGGAGAACATGATACAGTTGGAGTACATTTGTGATCCCGTTGTATTGAATGACACCCTACAAGCCCTGTCAAGTGATTTTATTACCTACCTTTGGTCCCTGGATGCCCTCTCCTGGAGGCCCCAGTGGGCCTGGTGGACCAGGCTGCCCTGTAGAGCCCTGGGAAACCATTTAATCATAGCATTTATAAGGCTGATGTCATTATGATATACACAGGAAATAGTTTATTAGAACAGTAGAAACTGTTTAACTTGCTTCATACAGTACATACACACACTGACCTTGGGTCCGTAAAGTCCAATTCCAGGAGGACCTGATGGTCCAGGCACGCCCGTCAAACCTCTGTCACCCTGACAGACAAAACACCAAAAATAATTTCCACCACTCGTCCATCTTATACACCTTTTTGTTTGTTACTGTTCCAGTCATGGCCTGCTACAAATCTCACAACCATCCATGTTTATGAGGTCATTTTGCTTTGTTGGTGTGGAAGCTGTTCAGCGATGCCTCACCTTAGGTCCAGGTAGTCCTTTCCCTTCAGGTCCGATCTCTCCTTGCATTCCTGGTAAGCCAGGCAGCCCCTGATGATCGGGGAAAAGATCAAGATGTTCATTACAATCCTGTTTTCCTTACGCGTTGAATATGAGGATAATTCAGTTGCACTCCTCGTTTTTGACGAGTGTTTCCTTTCACCTGTGGTCCTGGGATGCCCTCTCCTTTACTTCCTGGTGGTCCAACAGGTCCAGTGTTTCCTTTGTTACCCTGAAGGAGGAGGAGGAGAGAAGTCAAGATACTGAGACGGACAACCAGTGACAAAATGCTGCTGTATCTTTATATTAGCATAAAATATACTGACCTGCAGGTGGGTTTATTGCAAACATACATTGTACTAAAATGTGACACCTCAAAGATACACACCCAACATGACAAGCAATGACTTGTGATATATTGATATGATTATTTTCTGTGGTCACGTTACCTTCGGCCCGATGATTCCTACTCCAGGTTCTCCAACAGGTCCAGATGGTCCTACAGGCCCAGGATCTCCCTGTTATTTGGAGTGTGTCATAAGCAATACAATTTATGTATTTATTCCCCCTGAAAAATCATGTTTTGTCTTTTATATCAGGGTAATTTATGTTGCATTTATTTTACGGCTATGGCTACTAGTTTCTTTACAGATTGTGATTCTACACACAAAACGAACTGTAAGATCATCTGTAAATACAATAAACTATTCAGCAACTATATACAGAGTAGATCAAACTTGCTCCAACATTGAATCATCATCATTTATTCACTTTCTTTTCCAAATAAGTTGGTTTAATGTGGTTTGTCTTTTTGCAACCTGTCTGAACGTCTCACTGCTCATGTTCCTTGCTGTCACCCATCACTAAATGACAGGACTA
>JAPZEB010000006.1:28433029-28445030 GCA_029783705.1 Chaetodon striatus
TATTTTTCTGCTTTTTAATAGTGAAATGGATAATTTTAAATCATAGTTGTCTCATATCAGTTGTTTGTGGTGTCAAAGTTTTTGAGAGCATAAAGAGATGTTGAACTTTTCAAATGCATGTTATGTTATTAGTGAAGGAAAAATGTGTTTATATCTGTTCTGAATTAGGAATGTGCATGAGTGCCTGAGTAATTAATCTGGACGTCAGTATTTGTTCAACACAAAGAGTAACCACTCTTTTTTTTGCTTTGCAAGGAAAAACATGAAAATGAAACATCTCCGCAACCGCACTGTTCAATGTTTTTCAGCATGGCGACCAGGCCAGTGGTGTTTGGGAATATTTCAATGTGCTGTGCAAGCTTTGTGACCTTAAACTTGCGTATCATAGCTAATCTCTTCAGTATGTGCAGCGCAGAAAGGCTAACGCTAACCCCTACCTGTATTTTTGTTTGGGGGTTCATTCCCGACCCTGTTGTTACTTTCCGTTTTTTTTTTGCGAGTACTTGAGTACTCTAATATAATTTAATGCGAGTACATGAACATGGAAATGACTTAAAATGCCCAAAAAACAAATGGCCACACTTAGATACAGTCTCTCGTCAGAGGCATCGATGATGTTGTGCATGTTTGTGTAATGAAACGTTTGGAATGTGCAACAAATGGAGAGCTTAAATATTTTCTCATCTTATTCTCTTGGCTGCGTAAAGTGAGTGTGCCTCTCACATTGTCAGTTTCGGAAAGTTAGAGAAAAGGTCAGAGGCCAACCTTCCAATTCTGACCCCAGAAAGGTTTTAGGGGTGAAGAGTTTCAGATGGTATTAAACCATCTGACAAGCTCTGTGGTCAAAGCACACCGACACGATTAGTCCTCAAATGCTTATACTCTTTTGATGTGAGGACTGGCCAAAATCAACACAAAAGCCATGAGATAAGCGTCTGCTCCCATAAGTATAGCCGAACCAAACGCATACACACCTTTTATATGTTGATCAAACCACCAGAAAGCCGGCGGTGCTTGGCCGGAACGGGTCCATTGTGTGAGTTGGTGTCAGATCACGGATTACAGACTCCACCTTAGGGACAGAGCAGAGCCCATCCTGAGTTACAGCTTATTTTGCGGTTCCTCTGTAGTAAGCCCCCTCGCATTGATCTCTCGGGGTTGCTGAAACGAGCTCTCTCTTTGCATTCACTTCCCTGCAGGCTGGACCTAAATTACCTTCTACCCTCACAAGTTATCATTCTGGTGTTGCCCTTAAAGCCCCACATTGCTCAGTGGACTTGACAAAATCACAAGGCTTTCAACAGCTTTCTGGCCCTCCATTGTGTACATTTTGACAGGAGCTCTCAACAGCCTATAAATGGTTTTCAATCCTTGTGCAGTAAGTGCCTAAGCATGAAATAACAAGAACTCTGTCTGGTACAGTCGAAACCAGTTCTGTTATGGAAATGGTTCTCGGCTCCCAAATCTAAACTAGGCTGGTGTCACGTCAAACTTCACTGCAGCTGTCTCTCTTCATCTTCCTCACTCACATTTTCTTTTTTTCAAATAACTTATCTCTCACCAGTCCTCTCGATCTTTGTTTTTCATTCTCCTTCCTTTTATCTCTCCCCTCGCCGTGACTCTTGAGTGTCTCTCTTTTCCACCCTTTTTTTTCCCATCTCTTCTGAGCATCTCTTCTTTTATTATTATAATCATGACAGCTATATCAAAAGCGATAACTTGCCTTGCCGGCATAAACATGAACCACAATAGTTTACATTAGCATAATGCTTTCACCAAAATAATGTTTACTGACTGCAGTCTTGGTAAGTTGTTTGTAGTGTGAGTCCGTTAAACACAGTTTTTACCAGGTACCCCTAAAGCATCCTGCAGTTGATAAAATTGCACACCTTTAAGTCCCAGCATCCCACAGCAACATTCTGGTTTTGTCCCCTCCACTTTTTTGCAATCACGCGGCCACTGATATCGAGGCGCCGCATCGGAAATCTTGCGACCAGCATGCAGTCGGCTTCACGCTGCGCTTTCAGCTGTTGGAGTGATAGGGATGGCACTCCCATGGTCAAGTGGCGAGTGCCTCCCCCTCAGCGAGAATGAAAATGCTGAACAGATGCTGTGCTGTCGGGTCCGTCTGTCTGCCTCAGTGTTTGATGGGCCAGTGTTTAGTCAGTCAGTCTGCCTTAGCCTTTAAATGGGCTAGTGTTTAGTCAGTAGGTCTGAATATTTAATGTGCCAGTGTTTAGTTTGTCTGTCTCAGACAGACTGACTGAGCAAGCACTCAAAAATTAAACACCAACGGCTGCTATCCCAGACGGGGTTTATGTCCAACCCTTGACTCAGGTTTGATATTGTTTGAAATTGATCATTGTGATGTCAGTGTGATGTCTGAGTTTTAGCTCCAATATTAAATACCTTTTCCAACACTTGACTTTGAAGCAACATCAGTAGTTTGACATTTTGGGAAATAAAGTTATACACACAATACAGTTCTCTAGTTTTTTTTAAATATTTCGCACCTACTGTTATTAGGCCTGTCATGAACTACCTTTGGTGGATGATATATTGTCCAAGAAGTAATAATGATTAAAGCTATCATTGTCACTGATATAATGATAATACACTGGCATAATAATGGAAGTACATCCTTTTAAAGATTAATGGGCTTTTAATTCTTAAAAATATCCACATTAGAATTAAAAAAGCGCCTATTAGCCTGTGCATTATCATCACTTCTCCTGGTTCACTGTTTGTGTGTGTGTTTATCACAGAGAGCACATGAGAGGACATAAGTAGCGTGATCAGTAATGACAACAAAACGTGTTTCATTGCTATTTTGTTTGTTTCATTTGGCTTAAAAGCCTCGAAAAAAAAAGGCATAGGTGCTTTACCCAGGTCTCATAGTTAATTGGAAACCCAGCTTATTATTGTGGCATCATGTTGACATTTTTATGGAAACAAACATGCATGTTAACACAATGGCAAAATTGTACAATATGACCCCAATAAATTTTGCTGATCTTGATAAGCAGATAATGTAATTATTGTGACGACCCTAACTGTCATTTTTTAAGTCTGTTGCTCCCCTCTGGATATATAATGTTTTATCCATAAACTGTATAAATAATAAGGGGCGGGATCATCAGAGGATCCACAATACGATATTATCACGATACTGAAGTCACAATAATTGGATATTATTGCAATTTTAAATATGCTGCAATATGCTGAGTATTGCGATAAAATATTCTACAATATACTGCGATTTATTTCCTTTTTTTTAACGGTAAATTACGTCCCCAAAGGAAACTTTGTTAACATTTGTTCTATCTAATTATTTTTATCAAATACGTTTTCAGTCGGTTCAGCTCAAACCAGCCATTTTTTTTGCAGCAAAATGTATCTTATAGACTGAAGAAGCAATTGATGGTATTATTTTAGTAGGCCACCTAAAGTTTAATTTGTACTTGTAATAATAATTTTTCATATGATTAAAAAATTGATACTTGGCACTGTGATGATGCTGTATTGATTTTGTCTTGTCTCGTCTCATCTTGTCTCGCATCGTATCATATCGTATCGCATCGTATCGTATCGTATAGTATCATACACGTATTTATTTTATGCCGACAATTCAGAGTGGATAATGCAAGGGGAGGTTATGTGCCGGACAGTTTCTTGGCTCAACTAGTAACCAGACAACCAGCCGAGACTCCAGAGAGTTACTGGTCCCACCCTCACCCCTTAAAGTGATGTAACATGGGGTGCTAACTTTTGGTATTGGACAGTTCTCCATACTTGGTGCCGCTGACATATTTTGGTCAGAACCAGAAAAATATGCGGGCTATAATCTGAACTGAAACTTGAGATTAAGGACTCTAAATCTACTTTAAATTGTTATTATTATTTTATATAACTTTGTATTGAGTAGGCCAGTGTTTTATGTCGGGTTTTCTTTATTTGTTTGTATTGTACCAATTTTTTTGTCAGTCACACTTAATAGTTAATGAGTTGATCTTTAATCGTACAAACTCAATTATGTATTGGGCAAGTCTTAATTTGTCACTCTATCTTGGCACTTAATGGGCCAGTCTGTTTGTAGTTAATGGGCCAGTATTTACTCGATCAGTATTTATTTTTTAATGGTCGCAGTCTTTGGTCTGTCACTTAATTGCTGCATTTAATGGGCCAGTGTTTAGCTGGTTTGTCTTCCATGTATTTATTTGGCTGTTTTTGACAGTGTAAACCTGCCAAGCCAATAAAAATATTCTGTCATTACTAAATATTTAAGTCATAGTGTCACACCAGGCCATGAATTCGCAGTGCTAATGGATTCAGAAAGACAATAAATATGCAAATCAGAGATGTTGAGAGTCATTTAATGCAACAAAAAATGTTTTGACCTGTTTGGTGTGGCTGTATCAGATAGTAATAGATTGGAATGCCAGAGCAATGATCTGCAGGCGTTACTGCTACATCATGTGACGCAGTGGGGGGTTGAGTGTGTGTTGATGTCTATGGATTGATGTGTGTAGTTGGTCCAGTGATGTGTGAAGGCGTGAGAGGTTCCATGTGATTTTATTGACTCTGTCTTTCTGTCTCTTTGCCTGACTGCCTGTCTGATGGCTTTCTGTATTGTTTGACTGTAACTAGATAAGAGCTTAGAATTGCTCAGGGACTAAACGGATAACACAGCAGTGGTTTAAATACACCTCTTAAATTGTCAAGCATTTGAAAGATACACCCTCTCATCAAAAAATGATCGTATGTGCTGATGTACCTACTTACTGGAGGATTTCTGTTATGTGCTTTGTGGTAGGTACAGCATGCAGGGTTTCCTGCGCTGCTGTAATGCTCACGGCAAGTTTCAATTTAAACCGTTGAAAGGAGTCCTACCTTGAGAGTGATTCACATACCTGAGGATGATTACATTGAGGCTAATGCGGTGTCGAAGAAAACTGGATGTAAAGTGACACTATATTTAAAGCACATTATACAGATATTCACATTTTAGATTTTGGAACAGTACATTTTTGGCATTTCTCAAGTCTCCTAAAGGTTTGACCTTGACTATACTGACTTTTATCTGTGCAAAGTTTGTCACTTCTGAGGTGCTATCATATTCCTCTACTGCAGGATGTGATGTCTGTGCACTCCCCTTAAATCTGAGGGTCAAACACACACCAAGAAAGCAAGATAGGAGATGTAACAGGAAAGCCATTTCCTGTTTAAGGGCCACTAAGGGACACACCAAGGCGTTGGTCAGCAGTCAGTCAGTCAGTCAGTTCGTTTACATGCAGCTTGAGAAAATCAAATTATTGGCTTAGTCCGACTGAAACTGGACTTTTAAAGGCATGTAAACAGCTTAGTTTGACTGAAATTGGACTATTCATACTGTAGCTCGACTAGCACACCCAAATAATTCGATTGAAAATCAAACTATTGCTGCATGTATCCACTTAGTCCAACTGCAGTCAAACTCGGCGTTCTGCGCATGCACCACTTTTTTCTTTCGCGGGCTCTCACCCAGAAAAAGAAGAAGATGACATAGCAGCAGTTCACTCCCAGTAAAAGAAACAAACAAACACCATAGCGACTGAGAAGCAGAAGATGGGACGAACGAGTAATCTACATTCATGCTCCACCATCTTTATTCATCATTAGCTTCCTCTTCGGGTCAGCCGTAACTAGTTCAATACACACTATATTAAAAAGGACACAGCACCGCCCATCGAGTCGGAGTCAGACATACTGAAATTCGATTTCTCTTCTGCATGTATACTCAGACGAGACGAGAAGTCCAACTTTACTGATTAGCCGAGCTCTGAGCTTAGCTCCACTACTGCGTGCATGTAAACGTACTGACTGTTTGTTTGCACCGACTGACTGGACTATAATAAGGATAAGGATTGTTCGCTCCTGTGAGATAAGTTGGACTTGTAATTTATTCATATAAACACAATATATTCACATATGTATAATGATACAGCTACAAGTTTTATTTTAAAAGTTGATAGAGTCATCGTGCTGTGGTCATGTTCTTAATAAAGTAGCCTCTTAAAACAGGCTGCTCAAACATCTCAACATCACCTTCACTTGGTGGTTCATGGACTGGAATACTGCCACTGTATTAAGTCATAAAAATGTTCTTTTGCATTTGTGCAGAATTCTGACTGAGCCAAACATCACTCGAGTGTCTCCACTGATTGCCTCCCTCCCCCGTAAGAAGCTGCTAATCAGTAAAATCCTCCAGTGTACTCCTTGACTGGAATGAAATCCTGGATTGTCTGGGCCCTCCATGGTTCTTATATTTGAGATCCTTGAGTTAAAGAGAGCAGCCAGGTAATAAACACATCCACCGCCCAGGTCTCTCGGCAGCGGACTGCAGCAGTCAGCACAATATCCGGCCAAGTCAAACAGCTGACATGTGGCAACAGCATCTAACATCACGCTGCATCTTGAACTGAATCCCAGTGTACCTTAACTGGAGGGCAGAGCAGGTGCCAGGTGTGAATCTAATTAGATACAAGTGACTCTTAACTGACACGAAAGTGCCTGTTGAAACGAGTCTGGTAGTGCAGTGCTTAATTGACGTCATTGTTGGCTGTGGTTTTACAGTAATACTGACATTTGATCATTAACTATCAATGGTTACTGTGACACTTCAGATTACACTGTAATCCTGTAATCTGGATTAATGCCACGGTGTAATGTGCATTGAGTAGATTAAATTTTAGTCAACAAAAAGAATCAGGTGCATGCAGTGGACGCAGTGCGCACAGAGCAGGGTTTTATATTCCTGTCTTAATTTAACATAGTGGCTGTTTGCCTAAAAGAAAAAAATAAATAAGAGAAAAAGAGATTTTGGCATGTAGCTGATCCATCCATGCCATCCATTATCTCCCACTTATCCACGGTCGGGTTGCGGGGGCAGCAGGCTAAACAAGGCATTCCAAATATCCTTCTCCCCAGCAACATTGCCTAGCTCCTCCTGGGGGATCCCGAGGCGTTCCCAGGCCAGATGAGATATATAATCCCTCCAGTGTGTTCTGGGTCTACCCCGGGGCCTCCTACCAGTTGCATGAAAAAACTCCAATGGGAGTCGGATGTAGTTGACGGAAACTCAAAATGTCTGTTGCTGTTATTACAGTAAAAGTCACCCAGCAAATGTAACTGTGCAGGGCTTATGTTTTGAGATGCTAAGAAGTCAATGCACACGAATATTCCACTGTCACTATGAACATGACAATATTTGGAATTTGGGGTGGCTGTGCCTCAGAGGTAAAGTGATCGGTGGTTCGATCCATGGCTCCTCCGTTTTGCATTTCTAAGTATCCTTGGGCAAGTGAACCCCAAGTTGCTCCTGATGGCTGTTCCATCGGTGTATGAGTGCGAGTGAATGGTTACTAAGTAGCAGGTGGCACCTTGTACGGTAGCCTCAGCCACCAGTGTGTGAGTGTGTGTGTGAATGGGTGAATGTTAAGTAGTACAAAAACGCTTCGAGTGGTTGGAAGCCTAGAAAAGTGTTATACTAGTGCACTTCATTTACCATTTTCCAATTTGAGACGAGTTATGTAAACAGCATATTCTGCTGGGTTTTTTGCTGCTGGGTATTTAAAATTAGGTCTTTTTCTGAAAATAGCATTTCCAATTAAGACATTTGGGATATGCCACTATTATTCAGGTTTTAGGAGCATTCTTTGGACATGTATGCACAAATATCACATTGCCAACCTTTTCAAGAAGGTGGTTGGAGTAATGAAAGAGGAGGATGTGTGCGTACAGACCGACAAACCCCCTTTTTTATGCATCACAAGCGAAATGGCGCAAGTGGCTCTAGCCATTCCATTTTTCCATATTTTGATATAATAAACAACATATTACAGCACGCTAATCGGAATATGCACAGCCTGCTCTCACTCTGAAGTCGCTGAAATCTGGCACTTGGGCAGTGACTTCGTCAACGTCAGACACAGCAAAAAAAAAAAAGCTGTCCTTAAACATCGGCATGAAATGTGTCCGGTCGCTGTTCTAGTTCAACAGCGGCCAGTGGTGTTGGTGGAAAACGCAGCAGGACAAGAATGAAAGTTAAGGCAGTGCTTTCCTTCTGTAAGATTCGAAAGCCAAACCTTGTTCTTTTTTCCTAAACCAAACCACGTGCGGTAGTTGCTGAAGGAATAAAAAAAGCCAATTCACGGTGTTGTACTGATGCAGTGTGTTTGTTTTGAAAGAGACTGAATGTAAATGGTAAATTTCCTGTAAAAACTGAAGTGTATTTTGAAATTTCAGGCAGAATTTCACATAGCGTCCCAGATCGTCAACAACCAACACACCCAGGATACCTTGCACGTCGTATCCGGACGTGAAAGGTCCATGACCAAACATCAATATGTGACGAGGTCGGAGTGAGAATGTGTTGCCATTTTGGGGCACGTTTTCTGAAAGCTCATGAATACGGACAAAAGAGAGCAGTACCACAGAAGATCAGCCAGGCAGTGCATCGTAGTTCATGTGAGATATGACCATAGGAGACAAAGAAGAAATTTAAACAATGGCAGAACAGAATGAATTGGTAATATAGTATATAATAATGTATACTGAAAATAGTGCAAAGAATTCTCTGTCCACATGTCAGGATGTATAAAATGGCCACACAGACCTCTGCCGTCTACAATGCTGCATCAGTTAAAGGTATTACGACCCCCTCTACTGTCATCTCATTTGTTGTTGTGTTAAACTTTTGACTCCGCCCTCTAGTGCCATTTATAGGCTGTATCCATGCCGTATCCATGCCAACATAAAGGACACATGGAAGTATGAGCGCAGTGATGTTCACAACGTTTGAAATAAACATCTACTTTCATATGTAAAGGGACAATAAATGAGCCTTCAAGGGACCAGGTTTTAAATTCAGTTCCTGAGCCCCTCGTAAATGTCTTCCAAATGCCCAGAAACAATCAGGGTGGAGTTTGATTTACTGAGCGGTGCTGATTGGAGTAACACAAACCTTCAGGCTGCTACAGCTACTTCACAGTTAGCAAGCAGTGGTGCCACTAAAATCAATATTAGGGGTGGACATTTCTTGCAGTGCTTATTGAAGTTAAAAACAAAGTTGTGTGGTCGCCGTCCCAACTGGTCTAAAAAGAGATTGTGGCCGAATGAGTGAGAGCGAGTGAAAAGGAGAAGCAAAACTGAACTTTATTCACAGTGTGTTTCATTGTGGTTTTGTGCTAAAGCAATATTGAAAATCACAAAGCACTGCAGCTTTCGTTCAAACATGACATGCCAAAGAAAAACATGATTATTTTGAATTGCTTCTCAAAGAAAGCTGTCCTTTTTTAACATCTGTAATCGCTCTATTTTACTAATGGAAACACAAACTTTTAGTCTCTGATTCAGTTTGTAAAGGTCCCTTAGCTCCTGCTGCTGTTTGAGCTTTTGGTTGGGTTTCAAATGCTGTTTGGGCACACACACTTCCAGACCCCTCGTCCTCCTGTGGATCTGGGGAAAACTCTGATAGAGGCTCACATATAGTGTGTCACGTTTCTCATTAATCAGTATTCCTCATTAGATTGAGTTCAATTCCCAGGTGAAGCAGAGAACGGAGATAGCAGTGAAACAAGCAGCCAAGGTTAAGTACGCCGCCTGTGTTTTTTGGCTTATTTTGGCAAAAGTCATTCCATGCAACGAATTTAATTCAGCAGAACCAAGGCCTCCTCTTGCAGCACTTCAAATCACAATTAGGCATTGTCTGGGACTCTTGTAATAATGAAAAATGTTATCTTCAACATTGTGTCTCACTGTGCAAACCCAAAATAAATGCCAGGGTTGCTTTGTCATTAAGGCGTACCATTAAGTTTTGGATTTTCTTAGTTCATTGATTGTGGCATTGTTGATTTCAGCGCTACCTTAGCTTCTCACCGTGGCATTGTGAATAAAGGTCGGTCAAAATAAACAAAAAAACATCGATTCACTCTCATACATATAATAGAATTCAATAGCTAACAAGAAAATGAGCAGTCAGTCACAGACTTGCAGGTTTTGTCATATCATGCGAGCAATCTGGAGATAGAAAAACTGCCCCCCTTAAAACTGCTTCCAATTTTCTACTCTCCACTGTCATTGTGTCTGTCATCAAATGTCCTACCACCTGCAGAGGACATTGTATTTGAGTTTTCTCTCTGAGAACAGTCATTTCATATAGCAGTTTCTGTCTGGTTTTAGGTGGTAGAACAACTGCCATTGTACACACATGGAGGGAACCACTGCGGCGCTGGCAGTTCGGGAAGATGTCTTGCTAAATTGAGTGGAAGTGGGGCAGAGTGCACTCTAGTTTCTCTCCACTAATGAACAGATGATAATAACAGAATTATGAATTAATAACAATTCAGCGCTGCAATTATCTATTATCTCAGCTCGCCGGGCACAAACCAAAAGATAAAACATTTGAAATGGGGAATAATCTTTTTTCTGGAATTACATTTAAGTCATGTTTGTCACATAGGGTTAGCTGCTCCACTCTTGAAGTCTTCAGCATCTGCGGTTCCTTAATGGCTGAAAAAAGGCTTTGCAGTGTTAAAAGGCCTGAATCTATCATCGTGTTATGCAGGTTTAATTTTAATGAAAGCATGGCCACAGAGAATACTCTGTTCCGAATATCCAGAAGTGGTGCATTTTTATTCAGATAACCTCACGGCTCACACGTAGCAGCCTCAATGAAATATTCAATCACGGTAGTATTTTTTGGCTTGTTACAAGGCTATGGCTTCCTTTATTGGTCTGTATAGTCAAGAATTTATCATTCCACGTGTGGCGAAGGTTGTGCCATTAAAAAGATACATTTAATAAGTGTACTTGCTTTAAATACGAGTAAACAATCCTATACCAACAACACAATATGAAGATTCCAAATTGTGACTTGCACCTTTTCTTAAGGGGATCAGATATACTTCAGTTATTGATCAATTCAATCAGGAGAGACAGATTAATGAAGTAAAGATAATATTTAATACAGAATATGAGTGTACAGATTAACAGATGATTTGTGCTGATTGAGATTTAACAGAAGTCTTTGGCGCTTGGACACCAGAGGGAGATATTTTGTGACCGAGGGACATCTGAGCGGCAGCAAGATAAATCTCCTCATGGAGTCCAGACACTGGTAGTGGTGGTGGTGGCTGATGACTCTGAGGCTGGTGACTGCTGAGGTGTATGAGGCTTATGAATCCGTAAAGAGTTGGTAGTGAAGGAAAGGTGAAGCGTGCTCACGATGGCAGCAAGAGAGAACTACAGCAGAGAAAGTACCATATGTAAAACAAGGAGCACTAAGATACTGAAAAAAAAGCAACTGGACAGAAAATCCCCCCTTTATTTGAATTATTTTCAAATTATTTTTACACATACTTCCATTAACAAAATGGTTTTAGGTTTCAGTTATAGTAATACTAAGTTTGTGGAACCAAAAGAACCCTTTAATTTTCATTCTTTTAAGGGTCATTCTGATTGATGATAATTTAAATTCTGTAATACCCTGATACTGTGAATCTGAGGTATTTTCTGATACAGTTATTGTACCCCGAAAATCTCATAACGTTGCAACCCTAAGCTAACATTTTCTTATTTTGCTGCTTTACAATAAAAGCAGAACTTTGTTAGCAGCAGGTAGGCTAGACTTTTGACACATGCCCTGCTGTGTGATGGAAAAACACATGCAGCAAAAACAACATCACTCAAGACAAGATGTCATCAGTTAAAGACAGACCTTCAAGCAGGTAATGCTGCCGTAACGGAGATGCAGATTGCTGCTGCACTGGGCTTGTGGGCCAAACCACACCAAACCAAGCAAACCCATGACTTTTGAAAAGGGGTATAGCAGTACCACGGCCTTCTTTTCTTTCCCTGCCCTAAACGTGTCAACCGTCAAACTGGAACAACACAAAACATTCCAAAAAACATGCCAGTGGCCATTATAGCATTCACACAAGTGTGCCGTCAGCTCTGTACAAAT
>JAPZEB010000006.1:28455331-28467754 GCA_029783705.1 Chaetodon striatus
CAATTGAATTAAGGACTGTATTAGTGATTTTCCACATCATAGCCCATCAACCGCAAGCTGCCTGCACTCTAACACTTTGCCAACCATTTTCCAAGGCGTAACATAGGTTGCAAAAGTAATTGCGAAATGGTTGTCAATATGTGAAGTATATACAAGTACACGGTTAATGGGACAGAACAAAGCCACTGATACAGTCCTTCCATTTCAGCAGTTTTTATGTGGCTCTGTAACCTAACTTTGAGAATATCTTTTCTATAATAGAGTAAAGCGATGTGCTGCTTTGTGCTTTCAGATCATGGTGAATGAAGAATAAATGCAGATGGTAATGTCGTCTTTATATATTCTGTTATGTGCAGCACTGAAACTTGACACCGCTGTACCGTTCAGTACATCATAGACTACAAGGAGAAAAGTGCACTCAGTAGAGAGCAGATCTCTTCCAGGTGTAACGTGGGTGGGAAACAGGGAATTCAGGGCAGGCTTTGTGTCCGGCATGTATGCATGATGGTAGTGGAGTAAAGAGCAGACAGCATGCAGGCTATATCATTAACATGTAACCACAGGCTATATGGATACACACCTTGGATACGATATCCAATGAAACTCACACGCCTAATTGTCCCTCCTGGCTCCTTTACAGTCAAGATGGTGGAGAGGCTAAAAACAATAATAATAAATTCAGCTCATATTGTGCCTAATGGTAGTGGATCATAACATATTGCGTATGAAAATGTTCTGCAAATGCTCCTGGTCTAAAAGAGACCAAACTTCTCTGTGGATGTCAGTTTTTTAGCCATGACAAAGGCTGAAATGTGGCCAGCAACAATGAGGAAAGTTTTGTTTTTTTGGCTTAGACAACTACTAGAAATGTCTTTTGCTATTTTATTCATTTTGATCTAGGGCTGCCCCTGACTATGAATTTTCCTAGTCGACCAGTAGTCATCATTTAGGGCCATTAGTCGACTAGTCACCCACATATTTACGATATTAATTTAATTATTAAATGATATATTTTGGTGGCAGCATTATAGAGTTTCACTTTTTTTTTTTTCTGTGACTGAGCAACCAGTGAAATCTTGCCGACTAATGACCTTTCTGGTCGACTAACGTTTGGTCGACTATCAGGGAGCAGCCCTAGTTGATCATTTGTGGCCCTTATCAGCCAGTTAAGAGGAGTGAGGAGTCAAAAAAATGCAGCAGCCAATGTTTTTTTTTATTTCTTAATGGTGAATCACCGCATGCAAAGGAGGTCCTTGAGTGTACAGTCATAAATGTGCACAAACAGTATTAGGCTGATGGGTCCAGTAGTATGCCAGATTAGCTATGGACAGAAAGATAAACATTCACTTAACACTGCTTATGTCTAGCCAGGGTAATAAGCCGTTCTTATAGGATCCCATGTTATGCTAACCTGCTTTTGTAAATTCTGTAGTGAACTCCAACATTTGTAATGTTGTTTGAGCCATTTTTGTAGGATTTATGGGTTTTTCGGCTCTGGGCACCTCAAAATGGTAATAACACAAACCTCTGTAGCAGACAACACTGCACTGTGCTTCCTCTCCTACTGAGCCAGCTGTGCCAGCTCTGCTCTACCTTTGTATCATTCTGTGATTATTTAAATAGCTTGAGACGCAAAGAATAATGTTTGTGTAAGGTTATGTTTCAACCCAGCAAATAAGTCAAGAGATTAATCTTAATAATAACCCATCCTTCCAGCTGATCAACTTAAAAACAATGAGTAATATTACTCTTTCACAAAAGACTGCACAGTCCATGAGAATGTTCAGCCTTTGAATGCATAATTTGATTTATGGCAACAAAGCTCTTTGTATTCATAGAAAATAAAACTATTATCTTCCACGAGCCAAACAAATGAAATGTCTCCTCTTCATTTAGCCAGGGGAAAAATGTGGGGAAACATTCAGCGACAAATCCAGAGGGAGAAGGTTTCCAGCTGAATACCTCTAGGTCTATTTATGTGGGAGATGAAAAGCTTGTATAACACTGGCATGATCCTCACTTTCCAAAGAAGAGACAACTTCTGAATGGTGGCATTCAGTCGTGAGCTTCAGTGAATATTCTCAAGTCATGCCGATTGAGAATACTCAGAGCTTGCACCTGAAAGCATCAAAAAAGGCCTGCGGTTCACTCCTGTCCACGCTCTCTAAAGGCTTGGACGCTGGGGTTTATACTGTCAGCATAGCGTGGCCTCGGCTTCTCAAGCCTGATCCATTTCCTTCAGTGTGTATCCAGCGTCTCACCCGCCTCCTGCTTCGTTGTAAACACTCGTTTCTAAGCTTTGCATTAATTTTTAAAGTTAAATCTGACCACAGGCAACAAATATTAATGCATTCTGCGGCAGAAACATCAGATATCTTGCATAGTTAATATTTAAGCAGAGAACATGCTGCAGCTACTATTTACTAAATAAAAGGCAAAGAGTGTTTTGTATAATTTGGCTAGCTAAGTGAGGACTGTGCATGCTCTACGTGTGGTGCAATCAAACCTGTCATTATTATTGTTTACAACATTTAGCAGTCACATTGTGGAATATGTGAGCGCGGTGCATCCAGTTCTTTAACAGCCAGTTGTTATGCGTGATGGCAGGGTATGTAAATGGCATGAGGTGTATTCATTAGACAGCTGTGACCTTTTCCCACAGATCGTTAGTTACCTTGACCTTTTGTCAATAAGGGCATAAAGATTCCCAGTCCAGGTGAACTTGAACTTTGTGCCGGCCCACTCCATCACCACTGCGGCGCTGACACCTCCTTTTCCCACCGCTGACCTTTTTTAGACAGATACCAACTAGCTGTCGACACAGGAATTGAGATAATGTATGCCAACAGATGTCTGACATCCTAGAACCTGAGCTTGCTCACTTGATTAAAGAACGTTTTTCCCCCAACGTGTTGCCTGGAGACATTCTGGAGGATGTTTTATTTACAGAGTCCCTGGTGTTTGACTTCCTGATTATATTCTGTAAGTTAGCAGAATGCAACTTTTCTGACAGAGTATTAGGTCTTACACCAATAACTGGCCTTGTAGATGAAATTTAACATGGAATTAAATTTCATTTATGATTTGCCTGTGGCATGAATGTAATTTAACTGAATTTAGTGGACAGTATTGTGCCAAGTAGCGATGCAGTATCTATTTGAATGGCTACAGTTTCCTTTCATCATCTTGGTTCTATGGGCACATCGGGTTAAAGGAATGCTTCACCTACAAAATTATTTCTATGTCAGTGACTCACCCCGTGTTATTTATTTAATTTGTTAAGAAAACTGATTTTCTTTCATGCCTACACAGTGAACGAAGAATCCAAAAGTGGAGAAAATGGGGAAAAACAGGGGAGCATGTTTAAGGAAAGCTATATCGATCATTTAACAATTTCAGATCTACAAATTATCATTTGTAGATTGATTACTCACCCTGTGTTATGCTAAGGTTTTGATGAAAATTTTCTTTCACTTGATGATGAACAAAGAATCCAAAAAAAATATTGGTCAACTGGATTAAAAGGTGGCTATGTTTAATTACTGCAAAACTATATCAAAATATCCATTTACAAACTCTCGCTCAACTCCTGCACTATAATTCAAGTTTTTTCATTTATCTAGTCATATGTTCAGTACTCTTCTTACTATGTAAAGCACTTGTGTAGCGTACCAGGGAAAGCACATGTGTTTGATTGATCAATTGAATGCACTAGCAGAGTTTAGCTATGCGTACTGAGCATACAACCGGATAACTGAGACTTTGATACTCTATGAATTGTGTGAGAATTGAATTGTAAATGGTTTCTTTGGTAAAGTTTTGCAGCTATTGAACGCAGCCACCTTTTACTCCAATACTTTTGCGGAGCCATGTAAGAGAAAGAAAATTCTCTTCACTAATTCAGCATAACACAAGATAAGCAATCGATCTACAAATGATGATGATGGTGTTAAGGGTGTAGTATTCCTTTTATATATTTTATTTTATTTAACCTTTATTTAACCAGAAAGTCCCATTGAGATTGAAAATTTCTTTTACAAGAGAGACCTGGCCGATGTAGAAGCCAATCAAAACACATTCAAAATGCAACACGGTATAGCGGGGTATTTAGGAGTCCTGATGGTGCATTTTTCAGTACTGTCAAAAATACAGACGCTGAGAAAAATGTTGACAGTTTGGTGGGGATAACGTTACAGGACTAGGACAAGGAGCACACCTGCACGAATACTAATCGTGATTAAATCAACATGTTGCCCAACCCTACAAGAAATGCGAGTCTATACACTGATCCGATACCACACGATTTATAATAAGGTATGAAGGAATGAACAAATAGATACCACACAAGCCTAGACACTTTTATAGAAATGGTTTTCCTATTGACAAGTTGTGTATCATACAGAACAGTTTCAGTGAAGTCAATAACAGGCAACTACAACCAAAAGATCCGGGTTCAGTCTTTGATCATCAGCTGCAAATAAAGTAAATTAAATCAACATGCTGGTATGACTTTAATAAATATAACTTAATGTTTACTACTTTAACATCTGACAGGTGTATTAAAATATTTTTAGCTGCTGTTACCAGAAGAAATGTGCATGAGGGGGTTGGAAAGTACTGCTGCTTTTATCAGTATTTTGTTTTATTGGTCTAAAGTTAATTAATTGTCATTGTGTTCTCTAAAAATTCTATTAAGTAATGATCAAACAAAATTCTGCCATCGGTCATGACTTTCACACAGAAAAAGGCTTTGTTTCCAACATCATGCTTAGGACTGAAGTGATACGTTTGCTGATACTGAAACACATCGGCACTTCTAGCACCTCACTGTAGTGACTGCAGTGAGCCCTCAGTCTATGAATGATGTATGTGATTAATCAGAATCAAGTTGATGTAAACTCCTCACACTCCAAACCAGTGGTTTCCAACTGGTCCTGCCACAAGGTCCTGGTTTCCCCTTCATCATTTGTCCTATAAATTTAATGTATGCAGCTTCATGTCATTGGGCTAGTTTGCTATCTGTTAAGTAGCTATCCAATTCGTTACTCACTCTACAGCAGGGCATGGCGCTTCAAAGTAAAAGCTCTGTGCCAGAAAATCACTGTGTGTTTTTACAAACTTGACACGTTTGTGAGTCACTTGTGGTCTATTCAGAGTGGACTCGGGGCCCACTTTTGAACTGGCGCCCACCAGTTGGGAACCAGTGCTCTAAACAAAAACCACGAACATACAGCTGAGTGTGTTATACTTTGTGCAAATGTGGAATCTGATGTTTTGTTTGTTAACCAAGTATTTAAATCCTGTATACAGACACAGGTTATTGCAATTAATTATTCATGCCTAAGCATTTAAATCTGATAAACGTAAATGCTTACAACTCACGTACATTTATATTACTGTTAACCTCAATTACCTTAATGCCCACGTATAACACACTGCTAATAATGTTTTCCTTTTGTTTTTTCCTTCCTGTCTCATGCTGATGTCCTCCTTGCCTTACCTATGGATTAGGTGAGTACAATTAATTTATCTTAGTAACTGTTGGTGACACAGGAATAACAGAGGTACGAGATGCCTTTGTAAATAGCAACCACATCAAAGCAATAAGGATGTGAGCTCTTTTCCAATCTCTTTCCTTTCTGTTTGGAGTTTTTATGATCACCTTGTGGTTATCAGCCTTAATGGGAATGATGAACTGGAGACTTGTTTATGGTAATTTCATGCCTCTGCCCAGAACATGCTGGGATAGGCTCCAGCCCTTGTTGGTAAGGTTTAGTGCAAGTCAAGAAAAAACTTCTGAGTTCTGCAGTGTGTCTAAATCTGACGAGTGAAGATTAATCTGGACGTGAAACAAGTAAAATTAAACCAATTAGATGAGATCTGAAAGTCTTGTCCAGAGTTATAAAATAAGAAGGAGACTTTGAAGTAGTTCTGGTGCTTTTGCTAACTCGTATTTTTCTTTGGAAGAAATAGAATTTTGTGTCTGTCATGTTTCGTTAAATTGTCCCCTCCTGTTGCAGTCTGAAAAGGCTTCAAAAGATCTCCTCCATGAAAAAACCAAAAGTCACGAACAATCTCTTGAGGTTTAAAAAACTTCGGAGACAAAGTTTGAGAGTTATCAATATTAGCTTAAGGGTGAAAGAGTCAAGATAACGTTAAGCTGATAAAGTATGGTGTGATGGGAAAGAGTTATGTGGCCTGCTCTAAGTTTGATGCTGACGTTGCTTTGCGTCTTCACATGTGTGTGCGCCCAGAATATACCCACAGTATTTAGAGTGAAACATCTGGATCCAGCAGCAGGACCAGCTTAGACAGCATCAGGACTGCTGTTGTCATGGTGATCAAGGATGCCTCATCCGGTGCGAGGATGTCAGCATCATTTTGGTCACCGTCGAGGTGAGGTACGTGCCAGCTACAGGCACACCTTAAAGTCACATCTGGCGGATGTTGGGAGCCTTTTTGTGGGATGACAGACCAGCTGTTGCATGGTGTTGTTTTCTCGTTGGCAGCAGCATTTTGTTCCTGCTGACGCTGAGAACACATTTCTTGGCAAAAACAAGTGTCTGCTGTTCTTCAGTTGAAGTTTGGAGGTAGTTTAGTCATATTTTCATTTACAGTACAAGAGAGGAAGAAAAACTGACCAAAATGTAGCTGGGTCTTTAAAGGGATACTTTGCCAATTTTCAGCCAAGCTTTGTATCTTAACAATGTTGGTACTATGTGGAAATGAACTGTGTTAAACTTGCCTCCATCTTACCAGCACCCAGATCTCCCTGCTCATATCTCAGCCCAAATCTGGCTCTGCCAATTTTTGCTAGCTCCAGGGCTGTAGCTACAACTGCAGATTGTACTTCCACATTTTTGTATGCTCGCTACCACGGACACAAGTATTAAAGCCAATCCTCTTTTCTTCCCTCCCAAAAGTAGACTAAATTAAGATCAAACTTAAATACTCAAATATGAACCAGAATTTTGTTAATCCATCACCTATTTCTTGTCTTTAGTGTCTTCAGCAACATAATTTAGGTTATGACATACACTTTTAGTAATGAGTGGACCTTCAAGCGTTTATATTTATTAATTTCGGGCCTGGTTATGTGAACTGCATATATTGTAATCCTCACTCGGAGAAAAAAAAAAGCATTGCAGAGCGTAGTTCCTGTGGGCTATGTCAACACTAAACCCCTGAGCTTGCCTGAGAAGGACTAAATGCACAAAGCTGCTATTTTTTAATATTCCATGGAGAGAGACTCTCACTGCAGCCTGTTTTATTTTGTTCTGAAAATGTCTGCGTGCAGCCTCGTTCTGTGGACGATAAACGAGGTGCAGACTTTCCTCTGTGTCACCGCTGATGAAGAAATACAGCGAGTGCTGGACGGAGCAGTGAGTGACACCAACCACACCCACATTTAAGAGTACTTGTGGTGGAAACGCTAGCATCTAGGTACCATGTTTGAAGGGTTACTGTTGGTTCCCAAGGTACTGTAATGAAAGTTCTTGGTGGAAACCGGGGCTTTAGTGACCAGCGTACTCATACACGCAAAATATCCACAAGAAGTTCAAAAACAGTCTAAAAAAATTAACCATTCATCTAAAACAATCAAATATAGAAACAGCTGTCTTTGCTGCAAGGATAAATAATAAATAAATAAATAAATAGCCGCGGACAAATGAGCAGTTGTGTAGTTAACAGTTGAAAAGTGCAATCAGGCAGTTCAAGTGAAAAATCAATACTCAAAACCAAAATCTGCAGCATGTGCATCAGCCTACATTAAGGTCAGTACATTTTCTCTGGTTGTTCTGAATGTCCATAAAAAGTGCTCATCTGAATATTATGTTGAATATTTGTTTTAACATTTGATGTATTCTTACTTTTTTGTATTGCCGAAAAAGTGTGAGTAGATGTTAGAGACATTGTCCTTAAGCAGTTTAGTTATTGCAGTAACTTTATCTAAGCTATCCAAGATGGCAGTAATTGTTAGTGCATCCTTCAGTCCTTATGGCTAAAATGTAACGCCATCTATACAGTACAGATAAAGTCTTAATTTTCACCAGTCTTCGACACTCTGACACCATTGTACTGAGCGTTTGTGCTGAGCAGTATGGGGATCAACCACAGGGCATCATTGACACTGACAGTAACTTCTGCCTTCTGAAGTCAGGGAGCAGCGGCGGGGTCGTCTGACAATCTGATTCCCACATCCCTGAGAAATGTATACCAGCTGTCTCTCTATCCTTGTCTGACACATCTCCCTGGAAGTGTCGCGCCTCAGGTCCCCACAGCAGGAGGAGGGCTGAAAGAAAGAGGTCAGAGAGATTGACTGAATCAAGATTAAGCTGCCATAGCAGCACTCGGGCTTAAATGTGCAGATGAGAGCACAAAGCCCAGGAGTAATTTTACAGATTGCTAGATGTGGCTAGACGTAGCTGCACTGTGCTTAGTCCCCACGAGTTCACAGAGAGGGGACGGTAATCAAAACTCCTTTATCGCCTACACAGGACGAGTGCTGATGGTGACACGGTAACTTGTGGGTATTTGACATGTGTGGCATGTCAGCGACGGCTAATATGTAGCTTTGCATGTGCCAATCAAGAAGCTGTCATTCTCTAATTATCTTGTTTAAATAATTATCCATTGAAACTTTTTCGACTGGGGTTAAAGATAAATTAACACAATTAACTTTTTATTTGATTTGACATTAACACAGGTTCTTTTTAAACAAACGCAATCTGACTTTACAAAAGTTAATAATCCGTCTGACCTGCAGGGTTTGTAATATCAATGATTCACAATCTTTTGGGAAAATTCTTAAAACTAATGGGGATATTTTTCTTTGTAATGAACATAAAAGGTTGTCTGGGAAGCGGATCAGCATGACTTTGGTATATCAAGTTCCCCGGTGGCTTTTCTAAAAAGCCCAATGATCCGTTGGCCAGTGATCATTTTGGAACAAAGCAGGAATGGGGGGAAAATGCACACAACATATCACGCTGTTTTGCAGTTGTCAGTGTTCCCTGTCTATAGTTTTTACAAAAAGTCTTTATTCATCAAACCGGTTTTCCAGACCTGAGCAGGAGAGCTCCAGCAGCGCTCAGTTGCTCAGCTCCCTTGATTGGCTCCCTTTCTGAGGATACGGGCCTAACTGTGAGCTCATTAGTGTCATTAGACAGTCAGGTGTAGAGGAATGTAGTTGTTGTAGCTCAATTAAAAGCTGAACATCTTTTCTCAAATAGGTTTTTATTCCCCACTCAGCTTTAGTGCTTGTCAGTCAGAGATGTTAGAGTTAAGCTTGGGGGTAAACAGTGAGGAAATGACTGCTTCATTAATTTCATTTCCTATATTGAGGTCCTGTACGTCTCCTCTTCATTCTCCTCCTAATTTGACTCCTCTCTCCTTTGATTTTCTGTCGATGTTGTGCTTCTGTGGGTAGCAGCCCCCTTTTCTTTTTCTGTGCAGACAGAAACATAAAATGCATTTATTTCGTCTTACTTCCACCAAATATTCTCTCCGAGGAACACAACGCCATGTATTTAGACCACTACATGCGACGCTGTAAAAAGTTACCATAGTTTAATCTGTGTTGGGTTTATACTTCTGCACCGGCAAAGGTATATGTTTTTGGGTTGTCTGTCCCATTCTTGTGAACGCGATTTCCGAGGAACGTCTTTAGGGAATTTCCTCACATTTGGCACAAACGTCCACTTGGATTCAAGAATGAAAAAGTAAGATTTTGGCTGTCAAACGTCATGTTCACTGTGAGGTTGCGTCTGCCCCATTCTCATTAACGCAATATCTCAGGAACATCTTGAGGGAATATCCTCACATTTGGCACAAACGTCAATTTGGAATCATGGATGAACTGGTAAAATTTTGGTAGTTTGGTAGTCAAGGCTACTGTAACCTCATATCCATCCCACTTTTTTAAGCAATACCTCAAGAATGCCCTCAAGGAATTTCTTGAAATGTGGCACAAATGGCCACTTGGATTCAAGGATGAAGTGATTAGATTTTGGTGGTCAAATGTCAAGTTCACTGTGAGCTGCGTCCGTCCCATTCCTTTCACCGTTATAACTCAAGAACGCCCTCAGAGATCTTTTTGAAATTTGGCACAAATGTCCACTTGGATTTGAGAAAAAAACTAGTCAGATTTTGGTGGTCAAACTTTCAACTTCACTTTGAGCTTGCGTTTGTCCTATTCTCATAGACGTGATATCCCAGAAATGCCTCAAGGGAATTGCTTGAAATTTGGCACAAACATCCACTTGAACTCAAGGATGATGGTTTTAGGTCATAGCTCAAGAATTCATGCACTAATTATGACAAAATTTTATACAAACGTATAATACAATACAATTATGATGTGATGACATTTTATTTGTTAAAGGTCAACGGCCAGCTTCACTGTGACATCATAATTTTTGACAAAAACACTTCTCTGGTCATTATTCAATGCCATATCTCAGGAACAGAAGGGGAGACACTAAATTTGTGACTCTAATTTTGTGTGTCCACCTTGAAAATGTGCTGATTGACTTCTCTGCACCAACATTTATATCTGACAGATAGTCTACCGTCAAGGCGACATATGAGTCTGGACAGAAATAGATGTAAGCTGTAAGTTGACTGGTGGCGGAGGCACACAGCTGCGAGGCGGTTGCTGTAGTTTGTGCGCAGCAAAGCGTTAACAAATATCTGCAGGTCTGTTGGTAGATACAACACTGACTTTTACTGTTTATTGGAAAGAAACTGTGTTTTTGCTGATGGTGAATTCAAAGACTGCCTTTTGCTGTCGTAGAATTCCTTTCTCACAACCTGATAAAGCTTGAGCAGATTATTAATGTTTACTCAGGTAGGATTTTGCTGAGCGTGCATACTTCTTTCATCTGGTTCACTAGTTTATCCGTGTTATTGCTGCAACGTACAAATACAATTGTGTTTGTTGTTAATGGCTCAATTCTTAAGGGGGTTCCCAATTAAAATCCCTCACTGGTTGATACGCAGCACAGCAGATGCAGGAGTCGGCCTTCCTGTTGATTAACATACTGGGTGTAAAAAACTGTGTAGGTACACATAATTGGAAGAAACAATATTTGTTTCTGTGTTATTCTGCTTTCATAAACAAATACACTAATGCAGATGCCACAGGTCGGAGCACAGGAGTCTTAGATGACAAGAACCCTTCAGATGGAGGTGAAGGAGGTGGAGGCAGTGTGGCCACTGCAGCAGGCAGAGCTGCAGTGACAGCACTGTAGCAGCGAATGGGTTTGTGGAGCTATGATTGGTGGAGTGAGATGCCTTGGGCGGGGATTTCCTTGCCAAGAGAAGACACCCAGAGCACCTGCAGTCTTCCACTCACACAGAGTCAAGCAAACAGACGAACGCTGTGACATAGGAGTAGAGAAAAGGTCAGAAACAAGCAAGCGATAAGTAGAGTTGACGTGACATTAATTGTGCATCCTCGGGGCATTGGTTCTCATCTGTGGTTGACTGCCGATGAAAGTCTGTACATTTTAAGGTGCTTTAACAAAAATTGAAAAAAGATGGTTGATTCTTGATGTCATTCCCAGCTCGTCAAAGACTGATGCTGTAGGCTGGAAGTAGGGCTGGGCGATATGGACAAAAATTCATACCTCTGTGATACAGGATATATATCTTGGTATTTTCTATGAAATGGGCGACATGTTTTCAGTTGCAAGTCAAAGCCACAACCAAGATGTCACGAGCACTTTCGTTAAAACAGACTGTGATCAAAATAAAATGCAAAGACAGGGATTGTTGTCTCTGTGAAAATATACAGCTCCACAATATCGCCCGGCCCTAGCTGGTAGTCCGACCGAACCACCATCCCAAAGTGCTGGTATTTGTCGTCCTGGGAATGAAACTCAACACTTAACTATCTTTTCCTCAGAGTTACATCAATGACTTTTTGTTGAGTTTTTGTTGGTTTAAGCAGACAAACAAATTTGGAAATCACTTGACAAATTAATTCATTTTCTGACATTTTAAAGACGAAGATTCATCAGTTCATTAGGAAAATAATCAGTAGATTTATTGACGAAGTTTTTAGAGCCCTGCGTGTTTGCCTCACTAATTAATACTCCTCGAAAATGTCTGTAATTTGCTCACAGTGACTATGATTAACCTTTCGAATTTGGTTGGCCGATTGTAGAATTAGAGTGATTGTGGTGATTGCAGGAGCCGCAGTTCTCACTGACGGTATTATTTTGTTTAATTACTATTCTAATATGTCATTTGGTGTGGGTGTGCGGTGAACACAGTCAATACCAGTTGTTAATAAATGAAGTTTTTAGAGAAAGTATTTTGAATATTATATAAGCAGTTATTGGTCATTATCATGGCTGACATACAAGTGAAGCAGTTGCTTAAAATGTGGGTCATGTATCCTGCAGTATTCTTCCCTTA
>JAPZEB010000006.1:28498073-28508449 GCA_029783705.1 Chaetodon striatus
TTTGGCAGAACGTAACCACGTGTGTTTATTGTTGAAGGAAAGAAAAAAGTCACTTTGCGGTGTTGTACCAATGTAGTGCATTTATTTTGACTGTACGCAAACGGTACATTTTCCTGGGAGTATATTTTGAAAGAAGGCAATGCATGTAACACGCAGAACTTGACACAACATCCCAGAACGTCATCAACCAATGCACCCAGGGTACCTTGCACGTTGTATCTGGACGTCCATGACCAGACATTGATATGTAACGAGGTCGGAGTGAGAATGTGTTGCGAAATTTGCGCACTACGCAAGTAAGTACACGGTGTATGCAGTGTACTGCATGTAAGCGCACCAGCGGAAGTGTTTAATTTAAGACACGTATTATATCTCCATTTTGACACTTGTAGCTTAAATTGCATTGGCATACCCTTTAATTATCTGCAACTGCCTCTGGGACGTGGGAAGTCCACGACTAAACATCAATATGTGACGAGGTGTTGCAAATGGCTGTTGCTGAAAAAATGCTCCTCATATCTAGTATCTAAAATGAGGTTTCCTCATTAAAATTCAGTGTCAACTTACCTTTAAGCTTTTTTTTTTTTAGGGGTTTGGTGCACTCATGTTTTTTCCATCCGATGATGTTAAAACTGTGACACATTCAATTGAAAACATAAAACTGATTTTACTGGTTTTAATTAACCACTACAGCCGAGGGGCTTTCTGCTGAGTGTCATTATGAAAGCACTGTTCGAAGGACTGAAAATAAACATGGATGTTGCATTAATGTGCTCGCTGACAATTAAGGATGTACCAATTATCCAACCTTCTGTCTGCGCTACGGAAACAGAAGCGTTGGTATGATTGAATCTGACCAGCTTATGACTCCCTGTATTTTCTGCCGACTTCACATGCCACAAGACTTGTGAGTGATCTCACTGTGAAAAACATCTGGCTTCCCAAGAGATGAAAACACTGCTGCCCTGCACCACTGAAACACTCAAACCAATTAGAGCAATGAGTCATATGCAGTATACACTGTGTGCTGCCGGGCACATGAAATGTGACATAACTTCATCTGCAGCAACCCAAATCTGATTGTCCTGATACAAATTAGATAAACGCCGTGTTATGCAGTTTATCATGCAGTCACCAAGATTCCACGCTACTGGAGATTTCACAACATGATACCTGAGTCAGTATTACCACCAGCTTGGAGTGATGACACCCATTATCCAGCAGGAAATGATCTTTCAGGAATACAAATCAGGGAGCCACAACAGCAAATAATTAGAACGTAGCAATACATTATTTACAATTGTTTTTTCAGTTTCTACTGGGTTAAATTGAGAATCAGTTTTTTTTGGCCACTTGAGGGCAGCAGAAACGAGAACACTAACAGAATACAATTATGTTTCAGACACACAAAAAATATTCTAACGGTTGATTTCTACTCCAAGTGCACTCATAAATCATTAGCAATAATATATATATAAAGAAATGTTTATTATGTGTGATTTTTTTTGTCCATTCCAGTGGATGAAGAATCAACACAGAAATCACCTAATAGTAAAAATCACAACAAAAGAACCATTTTTGCACCAAAAAAGGGAAAAAAAATCTGTGTGGAGCTGCAAATATTTAAATTTATTGAAATGTATTTCATTTATAAGGACATTTAACATTACTGTAAATGTGCCAGTGTTAGCCAGCTGGCTAATTTTCAACTGCAGTCTTTTGGCAAGATGTTTTGAAACCAATAAAAGGATAAAATCCACAGGACAAAGATGGCATAAAGACCTTAAGACAGCATTAACTACAGCAATTAGAAATTGTCACAGTAGAACATATTAAAAGCATATTTGAGCCTTATAATGAGTGAAAATATAAATATAATGATCTAAATTAACCATTCAACACAGAGTGGCTCCTCTGCAGTGGGCTGTGTACTTTATCTTTGGTGGTAAAGCAAACTAATCTGTCCACACACCGTTAAATTCTCTGTTTTCCTTTTTTGGGTTTTGAATCCATAGTTAGCATGGCTAGGGAGACTCAAGACGAACTACCGGCATTGAGGTTTGGCAAAATTTAAAAGGGAAAAAGCGCCAGGTCACAGATGTATGTCGCACATTTGAGTTTAAGAAATGTCAGCACATTTTTACAGTCAGAGGATGTAAAATCAGTTTAGGCCTAGAACAATAATGTATGAAAATAAAATTGTTAAAAAAATAACAGGTATTTACACAACCACAGGGAGCCACTGTAGAGGGGATAAAGAGCCATGTGGCTCTGGAGCCGCAGGTTACCTACACCTGGTCAAATCAGACCCCTTTTCAACAACAAAAAAAAACCAGATATTATTTATTTTTCATGAATAATTAACTCATATTGATAAATAAAGTAATACTTTTAAACACTCGCAGACTTATTTTGTATTGTATTTCTCATCATTTCTCAAAATACCCTCAATTTCTGAGGTACCTCAAGAAAACTGTGCGTTTGGAGTTGACTATTCTGTGCACATAATCAATAGGATGCATTATAAGCTGATTGTTTTCTTAGAGAATTCAATCCGAACTGTATTTACCTGTTCAAACTTTAATCCCCCTTCAAGGGATGGATATTTTTGAAAAAACAAAATCCAAGTAAAAGCTATAAATCTATCATATGATTTTTTTTTTTGACATGAATAGGTAATAAAACATCTTATGTTTGCTTTTAACACAGTTTAAACACAAATAATGTATTTAACAATATGATTAAATATGCCTTACACGTCCTCCTCGCCTCACTGTCATCCATGCTTGTTGAAAAAGGGAGTGTGGCTCCACTTCAGTTCACTTTAGATGATGTGATTGGTTTATAGACATCTCATCGAATAAGTCTGTGCATTAAGGTGGAGTCAAATTAGTCAAATATGATTAAAGAAAAAGTCAACAAGATGGAAAATTTTAGCAACCATTTAAAACCCAATCATGTTCTGAGAAGTTCTGGCAGTGTACGTTTCTGCAAAACACTGATGTGTTACATTTCTACGATATTATGTGGCAGATCAATCACGGATCAACTTCATGTTTCAATAAAACTTTGGTAGAGGTGGTTAAGTTTAGGCACCAATACCACTTGGTTATGGTGAGGAGAAGATCATATTTTTGCTTGAAATACCTGGTTTTTGTTGCACAATCCCTGCTGGAAACAAAAGTATGTGTCGCAGAAAACATCCATGAAATGCAGCTTGAAAGGCCTCAACGTCTGGCTAATGAACAACCTGTGTTGTTGTCTGTTGGTCCTGAGCAGTGGTCTGCAGTGGACTGCTGTTTGGCAGGCACATAGATGTCACGCCATCTACCATCCCCTCTACCTCCCGATGAGTCAGCTCATATACGTGTCGCTGTGGAACAATAAAGAGGCCATTTAATAGTTGATAACAGCATCCTAAACATGCTTGTCGGTGTAGTAGGGTCTTCAAACGTGTATCTATAATGCTGATAGCCCGACTAATGCCTGTTTAACAGAGCCATAACATTCAAACAGGGTGATTAAACATGCCCACATTCAAAAGCAACAGCACATCGTTGGCCTCTCTTGGCCTTTTCACCAGATTAAAGCCTAAAAACATCATGAACCTGCCTCAGTATTAAACATAAATGTTCTGTTTGCAATGTACTGACGTCATTCTTTTGGCCACTCAGAGCAAATACGGCCATTACTTCGCTCTCAGAGCCATTTGCAGCTTCATGTGTGCTAAAGCACTTTGTGCAGCATTACAGGAAATTACACCAAAAACTCTTGACAGTGTACATTCTCACTTTTGTCTGATTTTCCTCATTCTTGTGTAAAACTGGGCAAATATTCTGAAATGATTCAGTCATTAATGAATCAATTGGCAGACAGTAATCAGATGTTTTGCTTATGATGAGATGTTTTCTGCTTCTGGCTTCTCGGACATGAGAAGTTAAAAATTGTGAAGACAGTAAGCCTCCACAAAATAGCATTGTAAGTCTCGTGTGTGATTTATCCCAGCTTCACATGAGCAGAGGAAATCTCTGCTATTCGATTGGCTAATTTATACAATTAGAAATGCTGTAAACGTGTGCTAAAAACGTTAGCATGTTATATTTGTTTCTAAAATGTGTTGAGTTGTTGTTTTGTCAGTGAACCTTGTGAGTTGTAATGGAGCCGAATTCTGTAACGTTACCTTTGTTAAATGTTGCTGTTGTCTCTGGTTTCATATGAGTAGAGGAAAAGTCCGCTAGCTGCTAGGCTAATTTATACAATGTAAAATGCCATAGGCTTATGCTAAAAACATTAGCATGTTGTATTTGTGTGGAAAATGTGTCCAGATAAAGACAAGTGTTTGGTTGTGAATGCTGCGAGTTATAGTGAAGCTGATTTGTGTACTTGTGTTTGACATTGTCGCTATGAAACCATGTTTAATGTGTGTTTAATGTGTGTTTAATGTGTTTTGGCTGTGTTGTGAATCAACTAAACCTTACAGCACTTCACAGAATTTTGTAGAAAATACCAAGATACATCCCTAGCAGTGCCAAAGAGGGCGACCAGAGGGATGTGTTGCAGGTCAAAGTTGAGGATTTAGGATAAAGTCTGGATAACATCCCTCCAGTATTTTTCAAGGCTTGGACACGTCCAATACAAGCGAATAAGAGAAGGCTCACCTCTTGAACATGTGTCACAACTGCAGTTAATATCTAGGTATGAAAGTCTGACTTTTAGTCCAATGGGCTCTGTGTACGACCTTAAACTGTAAGACAGTGGCACCTCAGAGGGATGATGAATTTACCCGTTTAAAGATAGAGTCCCATGACAATGAAGTGTTGAAATCTTTTTCCCAGGCATATTTGATTTTGTTAAGAGGGGTGTGTCTGATCTCCACTAACCTGTCATAGATGATGGATATCAAATGTTTGTATGACGGGTTTAAGCAGAGAGTATCATCAGCGGGGTTCATATCAGGTGTCTCAGGGAAGCTTGGTATCTGAGAGTGAAGAAAATGTCTGATTTGCAAATACCTGAAAAAAATGGATAGTTGGTAGGTCGAACTTTGCCAAGAGTTGTTGAAATGACACAAAACAGTTAACCCCTGAAAAGGTTTTTGAAGTGCACAGAGCCTTTTCAGTGCCACTCTATAAATACAGAGTCAGGTAAAGAAGGCTGGGTAAGATGTTTTTTAAGGATAGGACCAAAGAGAGAAAAATTAGGAAAACCAAAATATCTAAATTGAACGTCTGCTTTATTTTGGACATTTTTTGACCGAATGATGAACTGATTAATGAAAGGAATTAAAGTTGAAGTTAGTTGAAGTTTTTTTTCCCCCAGTGAGAATTAAAACATGGAATTAACATTTTCAAATTTTAAGCCACACAAAAGTGTTAAATCTTACTTTTACTAGGAAAGTAAAAGTATATTCCAACATTTCACCTTAACAAACCTCGTCAATGAGTTAAACTTCACATTATAGTAATTCACATTGTCGGAGAATCGCACAGTACATTTCGACTTCATTCAGTTTTCCTCTCATTCCAGCACAGTGGCCCTGATGTGACTCCAGCTTAAAGAAAATGAATACGCTTATTTCCCTCTCTCAATTCATCACGGCTTCTTTGCATTATGGGTAATTGATTTGTATGCTAAGTGATTTTCCCCTCGTCATTCACTATTGGCCTTGGAGTAATTCACCGGGTTAAAGCATCTCAGCACTTATTACAATATAACATTATGTATGCCTGGGGGAGGGAAACACACAGCAAATATGTCTCTGTCATCTGGCTTTATAGGAACTGTTAAAATTATATTTTATTGGTGCGCTTTGACTCTTTGGATTCCCGTCTTACGAACACGCTCGTCACTCGAAAATGACATTTGTATGTATTATATGATGAGCACCGTTGTAGCATTTTTTATGAATATATACAACAATCAAGGAAGGAATTTTATATCAAACACTTGCTTTCCAGTGCCCACAAACACAAGTCAGCTCAATTTTAGCACCACAGCCAAGAAAAAGGGAGAAAATCACTGTTATCACCTGCATCTCTCAGAGCAAAGCCCGGGAAGTAATGTCAGTACCATGATATCTAACAGCGGAAGGTGAAGAAATTCTACACAGATTACCTGAGACAGTTGATTACTTGCACCACCCACGACGATGATGTACAACATCCCGGACAATGCATTCATCAATGCTTGTTTTACACAAACAGCGCATGAGTAAGAAGTCCTGATATGACTCCGTGCAGGGAAGCTGATACCCTCCATCTTATCTATTACACTACACACACCCATTTAGGAGATGAGTCCTGAAGACTCATTACAAAGTCTTGCCTCGGTATGATTTGGAGAGTGAACAGCACGTTCGCTTGCTTGGCTGTCGCTGACTGGCCTTGTGAATAAGGGCAGTGATGTCTGTGTTTATCAGTCCTCTAATGAAATCAGTCCTCCATCTCCGGAACAGCGTCCTGGTCATTAAAAACATGTAAATTATTTGCATAATGGCTCACTTCAAAACATCATTAACCATGCATACATTCACATCTCATTGAATTTGCCATTATTCATGTGATTTGTATAATTATCCAGTGAAGGACTTGTGTCTTGAAAATGTCATGTTTTTGATAGCAGTTCATTTCTGACATGATTCAGTGGGTTTTATAAGCTGTCACCATAACTTCTCCACCTATAAAACATCATGTACAGTATGTCTTCAGTCTCAGGCAAAAGATCTAAATTTGGAATACGAGGGTTGTCACAATAACAGCGTGATGCATGTAGATATGCAAACACGTATTGCTATTCCATGACAGATGCAATACTCTAATTCTTTAATTAAAAGAAGAAAACATCATTACAGGTTGAGATTATCAGAACAAGACAAATCCCCCTCATCTGATTGTGCCTGAACTGAATTTTATCTCCTTGGCATCTCTGCAGTTAATCACTTATGTGTGATAGCAAATCAAATTAATCCACGCAATTTGTTGTGACTGGGTCCAGAATTTAATTTTCCACCGCTTGGTACTGTTTGTATCTGTTCTAATGTTCTTCAACTAAACTTGACCAACCCACTTCACGAGGAGGATTATAGATTATTTTTCTGCGTGTTTTATCACTGTTCCCTCACTCTTACTGACACTATGCAAATTATTAAAAAACAAATAAGTTGAAGTCATGAGCAGAAAGACACGCCCGTCACTCTGGGGTTTTGCTGCTATGACCTTACTTGGTTTCATAGGACCATAGCCTGTATAATGTAATGGAGGAACGGTTGTTAACTCACATTCTGAAGTCTTGACTTTGAGTTTCGGAGACAGAAATGACCATATTTGGACAAGAACATGGAGATAACCTTAACGCTAGTTGCTAGTTCGGTTAGCACTATTCATTTGCAGTCCATAGGTAACTGCGATAATGCTGCTGCTAACTTATGGTAGCGAAAAACAGGCTTCAAACCATCAAAAGAAAATGTAACATTACTTAGTGTTAAAACTGAACATCCAACTCTTGGAGTGTCCTTTAATACATCAAAACACCTGAACAAGGCTTATCTAAATGACCAAAATGTTACAGTTAACTTTCATGAATTAAAAACAAACTGAAATAGTGACATCCATGGCTACGCCTATACTCTGAATCTGGGATTAGGCCATAGTTACTAGGGCTGTGCCCAGTACCATTGTAGGGGCTTTCAAGTAAGACACAGATAATTACTTACAAACATTCAAAGCTCCGACAGCATGCAAAAGTACCCAGGGAAGGTTATTATTAATAAGTGTAAATTATTAATAACTTGGAATGCTGTGTTTCAGGCGTCATCACTGGATGCAAAGCAAGTGGTAATGGACTTGTATTTATATAGTGCCTTTCTAGTCTTCAGACCACCCAAAGCACTTTTTACACTACGAGTCGCATTCACATTCACACACTGGTTTGTGAATTGGGAGCAATTCGGGGATCAGTATCTTGCTCAAGGATACTTTGTCATACAGACTGGAGGAGTCAGGGAGTGAACCGCTGATCTTCCGATTGGTGGACGACCCGCTCTACCTCCCGAGCCACAGTCATGCTTTGCCACAGTTGGCAGCCATAAATAACTGTCCCCAGTTTGTCTCACCTATTCTTGTTCCTTGTCAGACTGCCGATGTAATACTTGAAGTGAGGGGAGATGACTTTGCTGAGGATACTGGCCTCATTCATGACTGATACTTGACGCCATCTTTGAATTTTCTCCACCACTTTAGTGTTCAAATACTGATTTGGACTTCAATTTCCATGGCAACAATTGACACTTCAAAGCATTCGGGTCAGCCCTAATAGTTACATTAACCAGCTAACATTGTCGCAGTGCTAGCAAATAGTCAGCAGATGATGCCAATCTGTCACTTAAAGCGGCCATGCCTTTAATTATGCAAACATTTGTTCGTTAATTACATTTAAATGAGTGAGTTATAAAAAATATACCTCCGCACAGTTGGCATGAATGCAGAAATGAGCTTTTATGTACAAGGCTGTAAACATGTTTATCTCGCTGTAGAACTTTTGGAGCCAGCCTCAAGTGGCCATTAGAGGAACTGCAGGTTGTTGCACCTATGTTGGCTTCATTTTTCAGGCCTTGGGTACAACCAGCAACTCATGGTGACCATGTGAGAACCCTTTTGATTGATATTGCTGTGTAACTGACGACTGCGCAGATCACTAGCTCTACTTGTACTGTTACACTATATTTCTGTACGTCACAGATTTTATTTGTTCCATCACAAAAGTAAAACAAGAGGTAAACACAGTGTCTCACCAGGAGGCACATTAGTTGTTTCCTACCTTTCCTTCCCTCGCCACTGAAACAACTAGTTTCTGAAAACTACAAAAACATGGCATTTCTTTTAAGTGTCTAACCCTTTGGAAATGAGTTGAGACTGCAGCTAGTTTGAGGGTTATAATGTAGGGCAGGTCCTGTATCATCTTATTTACACTGAGTTATCAAGGAGTTATTCCCACAAAGATTCTAACTTCTTTTATCTACCCCCTCTCCTCTGTTTTCCCTTTTATTTTGGTTTCATATTCACACTTTAAAGAGCAGATAATATTTCAAACAAATTAAGGACAGAGGAACACACAAGGACAAGAAGAATTTGCTCTCTTCATCTATTCAGAAGTATAGTTTGGGGGTCTTCAAACAGAGCTCTTTTGTATGTTTCAAAGTCTAGATCAAAGACGAGATGATCAAGCATTTTTTTTGCAGTGAGGGCCCTTAAACTTTGGAACAACTTGCCTGGGGAAATATGATGAGCTAACTGTAACTTTTTTAAAGACACAACATAAAAGTCATTTTACAAACTTGGATTGTAATGAAAATGTATTATGGCTGGCAGAAAGCTTTGACCAGACTTTGTTTGTAACCTGGGCCTTATTTTGTCAGTTTACACCGTCATGACGATTGAACAGGCCTGAAACAGTTTAGGTAATGATGGAAAAACTACAGAAGACATGGCTTAGATTCAAAATAAAGTTGTTGTTTTGTTTTTTTTAAATTGGGGCTAGCAGTGCAACATTTCAACCAATTTAAACTAGGGCTGTAGTTATGCTTCTTTTTTGAACTCTTAAACACTGTTATATACTGTACATTCTTGGGGCCCTATTTATACGGTCTGTAGCGTATAGTCTAAATGGCTTGGCGCAAGTGCATATAGGGGCGGCATAGTAGTGTGGTGGTTTGGACATTACATCAGTGTGTCATCTGCCACTCCTTCTAAAAGCCAGGTGTGCCTGCTCTGCTATCTGTAGGGTAGATTCAGCAAGTTGTAGAAGTGAACAGTTTTCTACTGAGAATGATGCAGCCAGAGCAGTGATGTCACAGCAACAAACATTGTGGGACATTTAGGCAGCAAAACTAAAAATCTTTAGTTATAACCTTAACAGAGGAAACAGAACTAAACTTTAGCTTCTAAAATAACCAATGAAGTTATGCTGCCCTTCGTGTGTAAGTGCGCGTAGCACCTCTCTTATTGGGGAATCAGACAGCAGCTCTGTGGCTCTGCTCTGCTCTCTGCTATGTTCACATTTTAGAGAATGTTGTCAATATTTTCCTCTAATGATTTATTTTTTCACTCACCTGCAACCCACTCGCATGTCCCTGAAACTGTAACATCCCTGTATCAAAATACAACAGCACTGATTTTACACTAGGTTTAGGCTGGTCATTGGCGCAGGTGTTTTCTGCTGCCTCTGTATAGCAATCTGCCAAAAATGCGCCTGACTACACTTCATTTTAAGACTTGGGTGCACAGATAGATGCAAGGACATTTGCTACCAACATAACATGGCAATGAAATTGACAACTGCATAGGTCTGAAACTACCAGTGCCAGGTGCAATGTGTGCTGC
>JAPZEB010000006.1:28610620-28630869 GCA_029783705.1 Chaetodon striatus
GTCAAACGTAAAGGTCACTGTGACCTTGCATTTGTCTCATTCTCATGTAGCGATATCTCAAGAATGCCTGGAGTGGATGTCTCTAAATTTGGCACAAATGTCCACTTGGACTCAAGGATGAAGTGATTAGATTTAGGTGTTGATAGGTCAAAGGTCAAGGTCACTGTGTACTTCTTCATCTCATTCTTGTGAATGTGATAATTCAAGAATGCCGGTAGGGAATTTTTCCAAGTTTGGCACAAACGTTCTCTTGGGCTGAAAAATAAACTGATTGGAATTCAGTGGTCAAATGTCCAAGGTCAAAGGTCAAGGTCACTGTGACTTTGCATCATTCTTGTGAATGCAATATCTCAAAAGGCGTCAAGGGAATCCTTCCCAATTTGGCACTAATGTTCACTTGAATTCAAGGATGAACTTGCATTCATTCTCTTGTACCGATATCTCAAGAATGCCTGTAGAGGATTTCTTTACATTCAGCACAAATGTCCACTTTGACCCAGGGATGAACTGATTAGATTTTGGTCTTAATAGGTCAAAGGTCAAGGTCACTGTGACCTTGTGTGTCTCATTCTTGTGAACGCGATATCTCTTTTAGGGAATATTTCCAAATTTGCCACAAATGTCCACCTGGACTCAGTGATGAACTGATTAGATCAAAGGTCAAGGTCACTGTGACCTTGTCTGTTTCACTGTTGTGAATGCAATATCTGAAGAATGATGTCAGGGTTTTTGTTCCAAATTTGGCACAAATGTTTATTTGAACTCAATGATGAACTGACAAGATTTTGGTGGTCAAAGGTCAAGGTAACTGTGATATGGCATCCATGTAATTTTCGCGAATGTAATATTTTAAGAACACCTCATGGGAATTACTTCAAATTTGACACAAGTGTCCACTGGGACTCAAGGATTAGCTGATTATATTTTGGTGTTTATTGGTTCAAAGGTCAAGGTTACTGTGACCTTGTCTGTCTCATTCTTGTGAATGCAATATTGGGGATTGGGGGTAGGACTAAACAAGCAGGTTGCTTCTTCCTACCTTTTCGGACACGAAATGTGAATTTATATTTCTTATTGTAAGTCTGTCTGTGATTTCCCGTTTGTCTCTCGTTTGATACAAACCTTCATTTGGAGTGAGGAATAAACTGATTTAGAGGTCAACAATCAAAGGTCACTGTGACCTCACAAAATGTGTCTTTGGCCATAATCCAAGAATTCATAAGGTACTTGTGACAAAACTTAACACAAATGTCCAACATAAAATGATAACGAGATGACAGTTTATATCCAAAAGGTCAAAAGTCAGCTTGACACTTTTCTGCCCATTGTTCAACGTCATATCTCAGGAGCAGAAGGGGACGCATTTGTTCAGATACTGATTTGGTGACACTTATCTTGGGTGGCCAGATCTTCGCTGCAGGGGGGAAGATGTGTGTGAAGCATCCATGTTTTCACAGACATGGATGTAAACCGAGAGAAGCTTGCGGAGGCAGACAACTGTGGGGGGGTAATTTGAGTTCTCCAACTGTAAAATGTCTAGCTTAGAACATGTGTTGGTCAAAAACCAAATTTGAGGGGTTTTTTTGTTTGTTTTTACAAATTGTTGGGTTATTTTATGTGTTTTACTCACTTAAAAAAGGATCAGCTGTTGTTTTTGGCTCAAAAAACCCCCAATATCAGTATTTGATCCATTGACGAGCTAAAGACGAACACTGAGAGACAAACACTGCAGCTTGATGGGGGACTTTTGTGAAATGTAGCAAAACAAAATCTGTTTTTTTCCTCTGTAAAGGCTGCTGTTGACAGGTTATTATACCAGAAGACGAATGACTGCTTAATTAATAAAACAGCTGGCTGTGATTTGTTGCACAGAATTGCATGTGAATTGCATATTTATGATGCGAATCTGACAAATGTGAGGAAAAACACCATCAAACACCAATTTATGTTTTCAAGTATCATTATGATGGGAGAGATATTTCCCTACAGTCACTTTTTAGATATATTGCTCCACCTTCCCAAAAAGAACAAATGTACACCGTGGCACAATGCACATAGGGTATGAAAGGCCAACTAGTATTATATGTGCTCCACTGTCTATAAGCAGCATCTTATATGGGCCACACTGTTGTACACAGGTGGTGTGTCAGCGTGGACAGATTGCTCCAACAGGTATCAATATGTCTCATCGCTGAGACACATTTTTGAAAGTGACTTTCATCCTGATCTGTAAGGACTTATATGAAAGGTGTATGCAAAAAAATCCAGCTTGCTTGCTGAGTATTTGCAGCAACTCTCTTGACTTTGTCTTTGGGTTTGTTTCCCACAAGCTTGAAAACATGCTTACTCAGCTGTAAATATGTAAATAAAGGCAGCAGCTGCACAAAGACACAAACACTCTTTACATAGCCTCTTGCTCTCATCTTTTTAAATTCTGTTTCATTCGGAGTTTCCACGTTTCAGGCATGTTGTAAGACTTCCAATGAGGCACATACATGGGGGACGGTACTTATTATACACGTGCTGCGTGCTCTCTGGTCAGGAGTAGAATATTATTATCTGCTGTAAATGTACAAATAACATGGTCGAAAACATTCTTACTTTAATTTTTTTTTTAAAAACAGAAAACTTTAGTTTAAATTCCACTCTGTCTAATAAGACAACCTTTTCATTAATGAGAATATTTGCCCAATAAAATGTGACCTTTTTATGCATGCCTTTCAAAAGGTCAGGACATTAGATCTAAATCATTTTATGGTAGTCACCTCAAGACTGAAGGTCGCACAGATAAAGATGAAATTACTTAATTGGCTTGCGTTCAGCAAAAAACTGGGTTAGAAATATTTTCTATCTGATCCAAGAAATGAAACATTATTCTTACTATTAAAGCCAAGGTCATGGGACTTTGATAATGTGTCGCCCTGGTTGAGATAAAAGAGACAAAGACCTTGGTTAATAAAAAGATAATGTTCTCAATCTGGATCTTCTATACATTACAAATATTAAATGACAAATTGCGGTTTGATTTATGGGGGAGAAGTATTGCTCTACTTTCCTTTAATTCCTGTGGTGATGCCCTTGAGCCGCGTGTTTAACCCCTGCCAGGGAGTTGCTGGGAAAAGATCATTTGTGCTTTCCCGGGTACATAAAATCTGCATTAGTACATTTTGATGAGGGCTATTTGTATATTAGGATATTTGATGTACTTGTGTACCTCTCTGATATTATCCAGCGCAGGAAAACCCACTCTCAGGGCAGAGCTGTAACACTGAGGTCATATTTCATATTGATTATCTGGGCCAAAATTGATAGCCGGTGCCACTATCTCCTGAAATTCAATCCACTGACTCCAGCCATTAACTCAGCCTCCTCGTCTTATTTTGCATCTCTCTGGTCTGAACACTAGTGAGTCTCCAAAGCAGCTCTCTGCATAATTCAAATTCTCACCCGGTGACTTCAGGCTCATCTGCTTTCTTGTTATTTGCTCTGGTCTTTCTAACCCCCTACCTCATGGCCTAAGATATTTATCTGAGGGCGGAAGCGGGTCTCTTTTGATGTTCCTAAGCCTTTGTGTGGGCAGGCCGTCTCATTTGAGGACTGCCAAAACATGAATCAGAATATGGAAATGCAGCGCACAGTGCAGGCTACCGGACCTTTTGTGTCATCAGTGAACTTGTGCTGAGGTCGGGCTGACTGATTGGGAGAGAAGAAGGGGAGATGGAAACGCCGGAGCAAATATATGCGCCCTCGTAAAACATGTAATGTGATCTGTTAATGATGTCGAGCAGTTTTCAACAGACGTCGGCCTCCACAGGGAGGTCACAGGTCAGGGTCGGCCACGGTGGAGCAGCCAGGGAGGGCCGGACCGTCCTGTTGATGGATCGCCTCTCTAAGCAACAGACAAGAGCTGCTGGTAGCAGTTGTCATAGTAATGGTGTAGAAAGCTGCCGTGCAGATGGCAGCATGTAACAGGTGACGTTAAATGGCAGGATGAAGAGGTTTCTATTTCTCTGTGGCCAAAGAGATGTTTGAGGTAGTATGGAGGAAATCATTTATACCAAATATCTTGATATTGTGACAACATTGTAGAGTTGACTCTTGGTGCTTTCACAAAATATTTACACAATAAAACTTTTGATAATCATCAGTCATGTTGGTATAATGACTCAAGGGGAAAGGCAAACAGCTTGGCAAACAGGTCAGGCAGGAAAAGACAATTACAATATCACAATATCCAAAATATAAGACATTATCTAGTCTTATATCACAGTGAGTGGTGTAATAGACGGTATCCACTAGGGGTGAGGGTAAAAATTGGCATAGCATAGCTTTGCGATGTTTTTGTGTGGTCATATCGTATCATCACACAGTGCCAAGCATCGATTTTTTTAATAATATAAATTATAAATATTCCAATCCAAATTAACCTTTAGGTAGCCGACTAGAATAATATAGTCACTTGCTTCTTCAGTCCACTGGAACATTTTGCTGCCGTGAGATGAACAGACTGAAAAATTATCTTAGCTAAAACAGATGTTGACAAAGTTTTCGTTTGGGGACGTCATTTACAGCGGGAAAAGGTCATAAATTGCAATATATTTGATTGCAGTACTGAGCATATCACATATGTAAACTGGCAATTATATTGTCGTGAGCAAGGCAATCCAGACACTCCGAAAAATATAGAAAAACAAGGAAGGAAATATTGAAAAGCCTTTATTGTTGTGGCCAAATAATCAAAAGTCACACCTATTAGTGGCAGGAACCAATCAGAGGCCATCACGATCCATTTAATGGCATCTCCACAAGCACCCAACACAAGATTTTGATCTACGTTTGTAGACACTGAGCAACCAGTTGTTCTCTGTTTTTCTACGCAATAATATTGTAGCTTGACTGAAGTACTGTGATAATATAATCGTGATCCTCTGGTGAGTCTCACCCCTGTATACACAGGTAACTGTGATATACCCACCTCTTTTCCTGGCCGTTCACAGTGTACCCACCTATCAGCTAAAAAGCCATTGAAGTGTTAGAGAGTAGACCAACTTCCTCTTGGTAAATGACCCATCTATCTAGTCGTGCACCCACTTCATTAATTACCATGACACCTCTAATCACAATATCAATAAAGGATCACTATGTCAACAAGTCTTAAGTACCTGCCTTTATAACAATATCTATTTGCATAAGCCTGAGCTGACATTGTTTTCACTCTTTTATGTACACAGTTGGATGGACATGTCCCAGTAATCCTCTCAGTATATTCATTTATTCCTCAGCTGTGCCCTTATTGGCTGTCTTTTACTCTACTACACATACAAAGTCTTTAATCTGCGCATAATTTTCAAAACATGCTTTTTCATGTCTTTGATGCTAATTTAATTTCTGTTAAGTTCCACTGACATGTTGCTAACAGTATTATATGTGACATACCACAATGTTTCCATATTTCTTGTGTTTGTACAGTCACTAAGGAGAAGCTGCCTACAGCTGTAAACAAGTGGGAAATATAACCTGATATTTGTTAATTAAACATGAACACAGAGCATCAACAGATGCTTTGAAAAAGATCCTATGTAAGGCTAATGCGTTCTCTTGGCAATAAACATTTGTCATGTTTTTCTCTGAATTAACAAGAATGTTATCTCAGAATTCGGAAAGAAGTTTTCATTAAAAAAAAAAGAAAAAAATCTGCTCTTTCTAGATAAATGAGATCGTAATCTCGTGAATTGTTGTTTTTCTGAAATACCAAGATTATTATCTTGTTATTCAATAGTCAATCAACAGAAACCTAGCACACAATGTTTATGATCAGTCTGAAATATGTGGCAAAAACATTTTTCAGTGCACAAAAACAAAAAAGAAACAAACAAACAAAAGAAAAAAAAAAACTAAGGAGGAGTTACACAAACCAACACGTTCTCACTTCGAAGTCGTCAAATACTGCTGCTCAATCAGTGATTTCGGCGTCAGACATCAGCGAAAAAGGCATCTTTTTGTGGTGCCAGATGGCATCAGGATGACGTCAGTTTGAAATACCACTAGATAACAACATAATTTACGAAGCTGGAAGGTCCCACATGCTAATGTTGGAAATAAATTCGAAGTATTTCACTAACACTGGGAGTCTATTTTGAAAAAACTACGGTCTAACGAGCGGGAGCCGTACAATTCCTGTGAAAATGTAAGTGTATTTTGTTTCATTCAATGGCACGTACGTCATGTGTAGACGTCGAAGTCCACCGACCAAAAGCAGTATTGAAAAACACCGAGATTCCTGTTGTCTCCCATGGACACACAGCTATGTGGAAATGAGGTATTAAAATGAGTTATTGACCGAGATATGTGCCGAGCAAGACTTAACAGTTGAAACTTGTGAGTGCTGCCTGGCTGACAAACTTTGGTGACACTGTTTTGAAACTATCACAAAAATTTCTCTGGCATTTTTTAACTGCAGTGTGAACTGGCATGTGTCACCAACATGCATGTGGGTTCAGATATATGTGCGATAAGCTGATACAGGCTGATAGCACGGCTCATCTGACAGGTACAAAGCAGACATAAAGTAAGACATTCAACGTGCAGTCGTTTTCTAAATGTGTCGGAGCATGCGTTGTGTTCTGCCAACGCAACATCGTGAAATTAATACGTTTTACTTTACGAACAGCTGAAACAGTGCTCTGTCAAAAGTACTGCACGGTGTATTATCAATTGTTCCTACCCGAGATAGATGACCCTGGGCAGGTTGGCATGTTTGCTCATACATCTAACTTACTATCATGCATGAGCACTTTGTGTTTGCTGGCCACTGTCAGTATTTATCACAGACACCCTGGACGTGTATCAGGTGCTTGACACAAACAAATCCCTCAGAGGAAGCAGTCGGTTTATGACTCTCACCAAAGTGCGTGCCATCTGTGAGTTAAGGCTCCCATTTACCACTTCATACGCAAGAAATATTGCCGTGAAATGCCGAGAGCGCTGCCAAATGACCTTTTTTTCCCCCCTCCTGCAAGAAGCAGACTCATCCCGGTTTATAGGAGGAAGTGAGGTGCATCTGACATCTGCTTGAAACTGAAGCCCAACAAGCCTCTCACTGTTTTTTTTTTTTTTCCTTTACGGGAGATGTAAGACCCTGCAGACATGAGAGAGGCAAAGCTGAGACAAGATTTGAACTCCCAAGTCAAATTACAAAAGGCAGATGACATTAATATCACACAAGGTTTGGCAGCTCCTAAGTACATGCAGGGAGGCAGTGGGGGAGCCCACATAACCCATCAGTCAGCCTTTCCCTCTCTCCCCCGTCCCTCTCTTTCTCCCTGTCAGCCCCGTCACTTTTTCAGACAAATGCTTGGGGGCCCTTGATAGGTTGCCTCCTTTATATGGAAAGTGGGTGATCAACAGTGTAGTTTTTATCTCAGAATAGAAGAGAGATGTTCTTGTTTTGCGGTTTGTTTTGTTTTGTTGACTTTGTTTTCCCCCCCTCGAAAAAAAAAAACCCATAATCCTTTGCTCCATCTGTTTTGGGTTATTTGTGATGTGTAGATACAACTTGATCCTCGGCTCTCTTTGTTATGTGAATATTTAAATTGCGAATCCTCCGAGGGATTTTCTCTTCCCCAGCATGAGCGCTTGGTTGGCTCTTGAAGGTTAGTCACCTGTTTTTCACCCCAAAGCTGATCTTACAGATGCAAAATAAAGACGCTGGCTCTCCATTAACACCGGCACGAAAGACATTAATGGATGTTAGAATCATAATTTGTTTAAGCTGTGGTCTAGTTTTTCTTTTATCAAACAATCCCAGTTGGATACTTTGATGTAAATCAGTGTGATTGATAGACAGGTGACTGTTTGGACAGCTAATCATATTATCCAGACACATTAACTGTGTGTCAGATGAGCTCCCAGGACACATGGGCTTATTATGAAGGTGTCAACTTCACTTAAATTCAGTGGGTAATTAAAAAGTGATGAGTGTCAACGACACCGCCCTGCTCTGAAATATGACAAAGAGGCTCATTTTAAATCAAACGCCCATACTGATTGTTTTATGCCAAAAATAGCCACCGATGGTTATATACAAGCTCTGCTACAGGATCCAAAATGGGTCAGATGTATGCCTGACCTCATCTAGGCTTAATGCTACTGTGCAAGTCATCTGTTCTCTGCACATATACAACAGGTTTTCCTAGCCTCAGGCTGTAATTTTGTGGTGGTCTGACATTTAATTTATTTTTGTGTTACTGTGCTGAACATTGATTTTGAGGAAAAAGGTGTTGTAAGCTGAAGAAAATAAAATGAGGGGGGTCTTTAAAGAGACTTATTGTAAAGTGGCAAGAAGATTAATGATAGTTTTGCCTGCATTTGTTAAGTATCACACATGCTATTCCCAAATTATCCTCACAGTAAAAATAGTTCAAGTTTCCCGGGGTCATCAGAGGTGGGCGTCCTAATATGCTGTCTTCATCACTTAATGAATTCATTTATATGAATTCATGAATTTCATGAGGTAATTTTCTTTTGGTAGATGTGAGCAGAGGGGGTGACGACGTGAGGGCAACAAGTTGATCCCTTTGGTTTCTTTATTGGATGACATGGCTTGTGCTTTTCAGCATTATTTCGGAGCGTCTGTGGCTCAGAGGTAGAGCAGGTCGTCCACCAGTTCGATCCCCGGCTCCTCCGGTGCGCATGTTGATGTGTCCTTGGGCAAGAATTGCTCCCGATGGCTGTTCCATTGTTGCGTGAGTGTGTGTGATTGGTTACTGAGTAGCAGATGGCAGCATGTATGGTATCCTCGGCCATCGCTGTGTGAATGTGACATGTTGCGTACAAAAAAACATTGGAGTGGGCGGCAGAGTAGAAAAGCCAACACATTTTCACTCTGACTTCGTCACATATTGAAGTTTTGGTCATGGATTTACCATGTAAACGTGCAACGAGCAAGGTACCCTGGGTGTATTGGTTGTTGACGTTCTGGGACACCGTGACAAGTTCTCTTCAACACCGCAAATTGGCTTTTTTTTTCTTCAACAACAAACGCATGTAGTTGGGTTTAGGCAACAAAAGGAAGTGGTTAGGTTTAGGAAAACTAGTACAATACGCACTATATTAAAAAGGACACAGCAGCACCTATCGAGGTGGAGTCAGACGTACTTGATCAGAAATTCGATTTTCTCTTCTGCATGTATACTCAGACAAGATGAGAAGTCCAACTTGACTGATTAGCCAAGCTATGAGCTTAGCTTGACTACTGCGTGCATTTAAATGTACTGAGTGTAATGTTTCTTCTGTCCAAAACTTTTGTAATATGTAGTGTGATGGTTGACACCTCAAACATCCACTGCATATGCTTCTATTATTCCCATTAGTTTTGATCATTTTAAATTAGTTTCAGGTTTAGCGATAATAAATCTAGTGTCACGTTGTGTGATTTCTGTTGCTTTTATATTGTCCAGAATACAAGAAGTCCCTTTGAACATGATAAAGAATTCACCTTGGAATACTTTTCATATTTTCACCAAGTTAATTCCCTCTATGAATGGGTCGCTGAAGGCAGATGGCAATGAATTTAAAACTGCCTTTGTTCTTGCCGAGGGCCAGACCTTTGAATATGCCCACTTCATCGAGTTCCTATTGATTAATTTGTCTGGCATCGTGACATGAAACAGTGGTTTCTTGGTTGAAATAGAAAAAAACGACCAATGAGCACCGCAGGGGGAATCAAATAGCCTATCAGTGCCACGGGCGGGACTAATGCTGTTTTCAAGCTCTTTGTTGGGAACATGAGAAGTCATAACAACAATGGCGAGCACTATAAACAAGACAGACGCTGCTTTCAAGGCTGTTTAAATGGACATGTCTTCTCAGTATTGCCCGAGATCGAAGTTTGTTTTACTTTGCATCGCTCCACTTTTAAACTCTTGGCAAAACCAATAAGTTGGCATGAGTATGCATCAGTGTGGACTTTAAGTGCTGTTATATTCAGGTAGATATGTTGGTCTCTGGTGATTGTTTCAGTGATTGTATCCGCCAAGGATATCGGTTTGAGTGGACGCAATGTCTGACTAAAGATGGAAGCAGAGTGTGATGAGTTGACAGTTCTGTCTGATATCAGGCAACCTGTGTTCTGCACGACTGTCTGAAATGACACCCTGCGGTGGCACAGTCCCACTTGTCAAGAATGTTAAAGAAACTCTACTTCTCAACACGCCTTTGTATCACCTTCACATGATAACAGACTTTGGTGGATTTTTCTATTTTTTTCCCATGAAGTGATCTCCATTGATCATAAGGTGAGAGCAGGCATTGAGGCATTCTGGCTGGCTGAGAGCGGTATGCACTGATAAGATTAGGACGAGCATTGCTGAGCAGGAAGAGGCACTTGCACCGTAAGTGAAGCAGCAAGCAGGATGAATTTGGAGTGCCTTGGATAGCACTGGTGAGAAAATTACCATCATGTGCCAAGGCCAATTTTGGTCGGCTTTCAAAAATTTATGCAGGAAAATGAGGAGAGAGAAAAACACAAGTGTGGCATCTTTGAAAGTGAAGTCCTCATCCTCTGCCGCAGGTTTGTAAAGCATGAAAAGCACTAAATTCAATATTCTAGAAACAGTTTTGCCCTTGCTTTGAAAAAAGCCAGCTGCTGAAGAATGTCAGTTTTCTCCCGAGAGTCAGCTATTATGAGACAATGATTTTTATACCGGTGACACTGAGCAAGATTTGCTTTCTCAAGTCCTGCACCTCACCGATTAAATTGGACCTGCAATATTGTGCTTTGTGTGGCTGGAGGCTAGGCCACAAATTAATAGAGCAACAGCGAATAAAGGAAGCAAAAATAAGACCACAAGAAGCAGGAACACCTCAATATGACAAGGTACATAATGAAACAATGTCCAGACATTTAAGAGACAGGCACTTCATCAGAACATTTTAGTGCAGCCTTCAGGATACACTTGACAGTGTTATTCCCTGTGTTGATAATCAAGGTCCATTTGGTTCCTAGTATCCCAAATTAGGAATCTGAGTTGGGCCTGGGCCCAAAATGTTGTCTTACCTTGGGGGTTGGGTCAGTCTCATACTTAAGTAGATCCGATGATGGGTGTCTATCTAATCATCACGGCATCACGAACGTTACAGCTCCTCGGCTGAGCTGTAACGTTAGCTAGCTTAGTGTTAGCTAGCTCAGTGGTGCTAAGTGGGCTAGCAGTAGGTGCACTTTTCCCTCTGTGTAGTGATACGGTTGGCGGGTGAAAAGAGAAAGTTCCTACATGAAACTGCTCACAACAAGGTTTGTAGATTATCTTCAGTAACAGGGATATGATTTCTGGAAAGAGACATTGCTCAAACGTATTTTTTGGTGCTTTGAGCACCACTAGCGGAGTGTCCTCTAGTTCCATTATTTTTAACAGAAGGCAGACATCTTTACGGCTGATATCTCCAACACTCTGCAACTCCCACTAAAACAATCTGGACTGATAAACAGCACTACAGGTAAGAGGAAAAATATGATTTGTCCCTTTAAAAATTTGAATATCCTCAATGTTTTTATTCCATTTGAAATACTTGAAGGAGTGCTCCATAACATTTCCTGCCTGTAGGAGTCACTGGGAAGACTTTACATTCATAATTCTGTTAATCTTGCATTTGTTGGAGGTTTCGCTTTAACTGTGCTGGGGAGTAATGCATAAAGTCCTTACATCAGCATTGCCTAAACTGTACAAACCATGACAGTAGACAAGAAGTGGAAGAAAATGAAAAATGAGGTTTCATTGCTGTGGAAAGATAAGCTTCAGCTCCATGTCCTAATTAAAAAGTAGACTGCGCTTGGATGGACTTAATGGTTTGATTCTGTATGTATGTATTAGTACTCTCTGGAGGCCACCTAGCTCCGCCCCCCTTCATGCAGTCATCAACAGGCAAAGTTTTGCAGTTAGCCAGCCGCCTGCTGCCCATTAACTGTTGTCCGACAGAGGGGGCTTTAGGCAGGTGCTGGGCTCTGACATTTAGACCCCCATTGTCCTCGCCTGCTAATCCCTCTATTGTGAGCGATTAGCAATATCCTGGTCGCTCAGCTCTGGAAAGGGTGAAGAGGCCGCGTGGGGTGGGAATGGTGCCACAAATGAACAAGGACAATGCAGCGTCACAAACTACGCTGTCTAATTTCATTATGCTGACATGTTAGTGCTTCAGTGGCTGTGTGTGTGTGCCGGCCTGATATGGGGCTGGAAGGATTGAGGCTGATAGACAGCAGTGGTCAATTTGGTGGGTAGGTCAGCTCTTTGTCTGGATCATTTCGAACGGCGCCGCTTTTTCTGATTATATACAGTCAAGTGGGTTTTCTCAAAGCGGTGCCAGAGGCGAGGCCACTCAGGTAAAATAGGAGCATGATCCCCCTCTATGGCCAAATGACACTTTCAAAAGAGAATTGGATTTTGATCATCAGCGTTGGTGGACACTACACACCCTGCTGAGACTGATAGTTTGTCGATATCACATCAGTCACAGTGACACTCCTCAATCCAACCAACAGCACTCAGCTGAGGAGGGCAATAAAGGATGGTGGGAGATAAGATTTGAGCAGGATGGAGGAACGGGCTGAGAAGTGGAAACAGAGGAACCGGATATTGACAAAAGCAGCCCGAAGCTGATTGGGGGGCACGAGGGAGTGGCAGGGAGTTATTTGTCTAACTTAAGCCTGGATTATCTGCTGTTGCTCCCAACCAACAGAGTCGAGTCAGAAGTTATGTTTGCAGGTCTGTGTCAAGCTGTGACAGTGATTTAAAGCCTGGTGCCCTTGGTTTAGTCGTGGCCCACATGAATGTCAACTAGTGCATTGGTAATATCGGAGGTGGTGCTTGGCACCTGAGCCCACATTTGTAATGCAGCAGTAACTGGAGCAGGGACTTTCAACCAACACTATGAATTATTCATGTGGTCCATATATTCTATACATGTTCATGTAAATTTGAGAAATTGATTAGGTGTGCAATATTTAGAGATTTCTATTTATTGTCCCCTAGAAAATTCAATTTGCAAATGTCACCTGAAGAGAGATTGTGTGTAACATGCACAGGAGTACCTTCATGGTGAAATGGTCAGCAATATTAATAATCACCATTGTACACAGTCTACTTATGGAAAAAAATACGCCTGCAAATGTAAATGCTTCATGTTGCATTGGTAGCTTTATGAGCTATAAGCAACCTGTTAATGCCACATCTCTTCCACTTGCTCATTTTCCAGAGGTGTTATGTCCTCAATTCAGAGCCAATGTATAAAGTTGTGTTAGATAATGATGATTGCTGGCAAATGAAGCCGTACAGAAAAATGGCTTACAGATGGTGAATGACCTTCCCTATTTTCAGCAATTAGTCGGCCACTTCATTACAACATAAAGGCAGCGAGTACCCTCCAAACTTCACAGTATGTACTCACGCTCGCCCAGACAAACAAATTACAACAACACATGGCGGTATAACTGGGCTTTAAAGGAAGATTTAGGAGCATACTTTGCAGACATCCAGTGTGTCACCTAAACTGTGGCTTGCATCACACAGCCTGTGTTTTTGTACAGAGCGTACTACAGGTTCTTAATGATGAAACCACTCGAGCTTGCGAAGCCTTTACTGTCTGTGGCATGTTTGGAAATAAGGAAACCCTTGACGTCAAAGTGTGTCACCAGTCGGTGGAGGTAAAGTAAACTGCTTCATCCAGCTACAGTGAGAGAACATTGTTGTGTTGACTCCCACGTGGAGCTTGAAAATGAGTAAAGTTTACCTGCCTCATAATACTGTTGTGTATGTCATTTTCTCCACTTGTCTATTGGTCATTAAGAACTGAAGCTGCATGCTCCGTAACCTCCACTGTTCTGTCTCACTCTGCTCTATCTCTGTCTCACACTGGACTCAATGGGTAATACTACTTCTCCAATCACAAGCACACCTGTACACACTGAGATTCGAATTTACGTAGCTGGCCAATCAGGAGGTGTCTACTTGAATATGTGCAGAATCCACAGTATAAAAGGAGATGACTGGCCCACAATCAGACATACCACACCAACTTCAGCATTAGCAGGAGCAACTGTTCCACCTGTGCTAACAGAACTAGGGTTACAATTTCATAACCTTCGCTGATCAGGATCAGTGTGGCTGGGTCAATGTTTTGTCCCAACAGGGCGTTCATGCACCAGGCTCCACCCACTGTACCCATAGAGCTCAGTAGAGGGTGGAGCCTGTATGAGATAGAACAAAGGTTACGATATTGTAACAGTAATTCTATAAGCACAGGAGGAGCCCTCTACCTAGGGGCCGTGTTGTTCCCACGCTATTGCTGAAGACGGTGTAGGATGACTGATAGTGGACGAGCTGTCTTCCTATATACTGTGGGTTCTCCACATATTCAGGTAGGCAGGTCCTGATTGGCTAGCTACGTTTATTCAGGTCTCAGTGTGTGAACGCATGCTCATGAGGAGTAGTATTACCCATAGAGTCCAATAGAGGGCTCCAACTGTGCTAATAGAACTAGGGTTACAGTATTGTAACCTTCGTTATGTGCAGTTTTTTTACACCCTGAGGTTTTGGAATAATTGGAGCCATTGATTTCCAGGGCGTTAAGTATAGCAGTTTGGTCAGGGGCCCTTGATATCTGATATCAACGCACAAGCATTAGCGTCTGTATAAAACGCACCAGGCTTTAACTAACTCCAGTGTAAACCCATCCACAGCAATATCCGATGCTCAGAGCAACAGATGTAGTTTAAAAAGCGAGAAAATTTGCCTAAGTAGGTGGTCAGAATTGTCGATGTGTCAAACATGCACAGGACTTTCACCCATGAGACTGCTGTTTGTGTCCCGCCTGAAACCAAAAGTCACCACTGAGTTGCTTTTAACACATAACATAATAAACATCATGTGACATAACTTACACCATTTTGTTGCCTTAACCTATTGTAGTTCCGGAAACCTACATTTCCTATAGGGCAACTTACCAAGCTGTTGTATTGGACGACTTGGGAGTGAGGACATGTTGTTGATGTGCGACCTTGCTACTGGCTGAGCTTTAAGTTCAGATTATTTTAAATTTAACCAAATGTTTCTGACTGTGCGGTACAGTGGTTAGCATTGTTGCCTCAAAGCAAGAGGGTTCCTAGTTCGAAACCTGGGGTGGGGGAACCCTTCTGTACAGAGTTTGCATGTTCTCCCTCTGTCAGCGTGGGTTTTCTCTGGGTACTCCAGCTTCTCCCACAGTCCAATGCCATGCAGGTTAATTGGTGACTCTAAATGTACGTAAATAATTGTCTGTCTCTTTGCGTCAGCCCTGACAACCTGTCCAGGGTGTACCTTGCCTCTTGCCCAATGTGAGCTGGGATAGGCTTCAGCCCCCCAGCGACCCCCAACAGGATAAGCAGTTACGGAAAATGAATGAATGACTGAATGTTACTGACTGATCAGTTTATACCTGACTGAGTATCTTAGAAAAATCTAGTGTTATTAGTCCGTATTACAGATCTTAGATAAATCACATGATTAAATTGCTGTTGAGATAACCACTCAGCACTCTGAGTGGACTCCTCATTGCTTCTGGTCGTGACCCTCCAGCATGTGCGCACACGTCTATGTGTCTGAGCACATATGAACCCCAGCCCAGGTATCTGCTAATGACAGTGGCATGATTTGTAGGATCCTCAGGGCCTACTGCAGCATAATTCGCTTATGGAAACTTGATTGATTGGAGGGAGGTTGGAGAAGCATCAAGTGCGGTTTGATTGAATTGTGAGTGATGGTAGTCTAGACGTCATTCATTCAAACTGATGCCCTGCAGCACTCCATTCAACAATCAGTGCTTTTAAAGGCTTGGCTGTCTCTCTGTCCTGTGGGGTGCAACTTTGCAATCCCACCGCCACCTCGATTTAAAATGAAAATTCGGAGCAGTGGCTCGTTAAACATTTGGGACCATCAATTTACTAAACCTCAAAAAGTTACTCCATCGAAACTTCCATACCCAATTATGTCCACTCAGTTTCTGGGAACAAAGTAGAGCTTTGAACCTTATTAACTTGCAATGTGGTCAGCGCTATTTTATAAGATGCAAGAACAAGATAAGCACCAGCTTAGAGGGAAGAGCTTAGGGTCCTTTGTTTTGAATGTTTAGCAGTTTGTTTTGCTGGACATAAATTGTTGCATTAATGCTAAGACACGGGAATTGGACCGGTTAAGTTATGGAGGGCACCACGCCTTAATCCAGGAGCAGGGTAGCTTGAGGACATTCAAGTAATTTTGTGTGGGTCATTTTATTTTCTGTGCCTTCCAGCCCAGTATTACTGTATGTGATTTTCAATATCGAATGATACACTTGAGGAATAAGTGAGCCTTTGTGCAGTTGTTTTCCTACTTTACCATGTCAAGGCACAGTTGGAAAACTATCGACGAGTTTTGGGAACACTTTCGCATGAAGTCACAGATCGAAAAGCCGTTCAGGAGAATGTAAGGTAGCGCGTGGTAATTCCATGCCATGCAGTTGCCCCCAAGTCACCTCTAAGCTCGAGGTCGCCAGATGGACCGCTGTCTCGCCTGGCTCAGGAAAACACATAAACTTTGCTGATGTGTTTCAAGCACACAGAGGCAGAGAAGGCACAAATAGGATGAGTGAGGTCTCGACTGGGGAGGTGGGGGACACAGCCTCCTCCTCCTCGTCCTGTTGCTCTGCCTGTGCGTTGGGATCACAGGAAAGACTTCTGACCCAGTGGCTGGGTAGCAGCTTTGTTTTCCTGCAATGTCAACTCCCAGTGCAGGCTCACAGGCTTAGCGCCGGGTGTGTTAAAACATGCCGGCATAATCCTCAACACTGTGGCAGGAGGTAGTAAATAAATTAAATGTCTTATTTTAATGTTCACAGTTTCAAATCACATCTGCTTGAGGGTTTATTTGCTATTTCCATACTGTCAGCTGCTTCTTCAACATAATATCTAACAGTAAACAGTGTGAACCAGTATGTGCATTAATGGCATGTAATTTACTATTTACAGCTGTATCCTGTGCTCACATTCAGCCTCAGAAATCTCCCGCTTGTCAGCCTCTGTCTCCTCCACTGCTTGATTGTCAGCATTTCACGTGGTCTGTTTGCCCCTGTTGGCAACCACTTTTCCCTTTGTTTGGGAGGAGAACAAAAAATTCTACACTGGCAGTGTAAAATCTTCCACCTAGGCAAGAGAGAGTGCTCCTGTCGCATTGATTTACTCCATCAGAAATGGCGAAACAAGTGAAATTGAGTGTGGAGGGGGGAAAAAAAGTCAAAAAATAACCCCGTCACACACCCAGAATAGCCTCACACACCGATACACACCGTGGCAGACCAGCCAAAACAAAAGAGACCCATTGAGAAAGCTTGGACAAGTAAAATTATGCTCCAGCCTCTATATGATATAGTGTATACATCGTCAGTGAGAAAACAAGTGAGCTGGTTCAAGGGGAAGCACATCACTTAGATCCACAGGGCTGATAAACAAGAGAGGGTGAGGGGAGACAGGAAGCAGCAGAGCAGGTGGACTCATACAAGGGCTGATGGACACCATGTGTCTGAATACAAACACGACAAGTCGAGTCTGTGCTGGCAAAACATATCAACACTGTTTATTACATTCTCAAAAACAAAGGGGCTTTTTCAGTCTTATCGCATTTGCTGCATCTGTGGTTGAAAACCGGCTCTGATCTGACAAAATACACGTCTGATCAGTGTTGCGGAAAGTAATTATTCTACCTATTGTAGATATACCCGGCTGAATACATTACTTTGCAGGTGCAGAATCCTATTGTGTTAATGTTATTCTGTCATTGCTCACTTTATTTTGCATTATTACCACAGCAGAGCCACTTATTCTTTTATTATATGTACCTGTTTTTTTTTTTTTTGTAAGCCAAAACGAACAGAAGAGAACCATTGTAAGAAACAGCTTGTACCTCTTCAGTGACTAGTTGCTCTTCTCACTGCGAGGTGTAGCCACAAGTGCAACAAACCACAATTAACCCACATCAATTTTGACGCAAGGGTTTAATGGGCTCATCTCCATAAATAGCTACAGCATAGGTTTTGATTTAGAGCTCAGTGTGAGATTGCCCGCGTTGATATCCCCACGCTAAAGGGACAGTTCACCCCCAAATCAACAATACATATATTTCCTCTTACCTGTAGTGCTATTTATCAAGCTAGATCGTTTTGGTGTGAGCTGGTCAGCGTTAGAGATGTAGAGATGTCTGTCTTCTCTCCAGTGTAAAGAAGAAATCATGACCTTGTTTCTCAAATAATCCACAGACCTTGTATGAGCAGTTTCATGTAGGCACTATTTTCTTCATAACAAACTACACCCTCCATATCACGATGGAAGCTACTGCACCAAAAGCCGAGTGCCATCTAGTTCCACTGTATCGAAGGAATCGGATGCATAGTTATGCTGATGATACACAGCTGTACATCGCTGTGTCTTCTGATGACTCGGGGCCAGTTGATGCTGTTTTTAACTGTATTTTAGATATCAAGTCCTGGATGCTAGAAAACTGAGGTCAAAACTGAGGTCTGCAAACTGCAAGACCTTGAACTAAAACCCTGTCAACAAGTGAGAAACCTTGGAGTTATCTTTGATTTTAATCTTAGTTTTGAACCACATTATGAAGTATAACCAAAACTTTATTTTATCTCTGTAAGAACATTGCCAGAGTCCGACCATTTCTGTTCCAAGCCAACAAAGAGACACTGATGCATGCTTTTATTGCCTGCAGAATTGATTACTGTATTGCTCTACTTTCTCTTCCTGTCTGCTTCAGAACTGATTTTAAGATCCTTTCATTGGTTTATAAAGCTCCTAGTAGCTGTATATATATGTAAAGTAAAGTACAAAGATCTTCATAGTCCAACCTATTTAACAGATTTGTTTTAATCGTATGAACCCTTTAAAACACTAGTAGTGTCTTCTAGTAGTGGCCTTTTAATCATCCCCAAAGTTAGAACAAGAACCCATTTTTTGTTGTTTTATTGTTTTTATTGTGTGAAGCGCTTTGTGGTGCATTCTGTTTGTATGAAAAGTGCCTTTAAATAAAGTTTGTTTGATTGACTGATGATCGGAGAGAAGGGAGACATCTCCATGGTCATTATCTCTGACATGCGGCAACTCACACTGTAACAATCTCGATTGATACGTAGCACTACAAGTAAGAGGAAAAATAGATATCGTTGATTTAGGGGTGAACTGTCCCTTTAACACCAGACAAATGCATCATACAAATTCAGACCGTATAGTGCTTTAATTGTATTCCCCACATGAACTGCATTATGATTCCTTCATTATTTTGTGATACGAGCGACAGAAGGTCCGTCTTGTTTCATTACTGAATATGAGACTGTCCCGTCTGGTCACCGTATTTATGTCATGTTATTCACTGAGACAGAGAGCAGGGATATCTGTGACTGGGAGGTTTGCATCGCATTATCTTTGTCAGATGTGTGTTATCTGCAGTCACGTCTTGCATTCTGCACATGGTGTCTCTGGAGCCACAGTAGCCCTGACATACAGTTACATAGTAAGATCCATAGCTGTGTACCTATGTGGGTCCTAAGCACATAGCCAACATATAAATGAATATAAAGCTGTGATCATACATGCTGTCAGGGGGTAAAGAGACCCCACAGAATACTAGATCTGGTGTGGTAGTCCATTATGATTATCTTCACGTTGGACAAGTAAGCGCCTCACGATTTACTCTCAGCACCAACATTCAGTGCCAGCGCAGGAGGCAGTGTTCGTGTAGCGAGGAGGAAAGTAAGGGTGTGGAGGTCAGGGTGGTAAACGGGCATCTGTCTTTCTGATATATTGTTGCCAGTCTGGCAATCAGCTAATTTAGGTGTCCTCAAAGCAGCCTTCATGGACCGTCCTTTTTGCTTTTTTTTTTTATTTCCACGTGGACTTTTTCAACTGACATTCTCGTCTTGCTCAATAGCTGTCCACCATGTGTGGAGTCTGAGTTTAGCTTTGTTTCCGTTGACAGGTGACATTGTTCTAGACAACAAAAATAAGAAAATAAGAATACAAGGGAACAAATTAAGCAATTAAAAAAGGGAGCAGATAAACCCCAATTAAAAACAACAAATGCAAACAATTCAAGCTACATAATCAAAGAACTAGTGCTGTCAAGCGATTAAAATATTTAATCGCGATTAATCGCATTAATGTCATAGTTAACTCTGAATTAATCATT
>JAPZEB010000006.1:28644985-28655158 GCA_029783705.1 Chaetodon striatus
GTGCAACTCCCCGCAGAATATCTAAATTTTAGCTGTCTCTGTCTACAAAGGGCTCTTATTGAGCAAGAGTGGCGATTCTCTCTTGACAAATCAACGGAAAAAGGAAAGAATGGAGCAGTTCCACTTGAGTCACCCACAACTTCTGATAATGGAAATATAAAAATAACATTTCTAATGCGCAAAGCACTGAATGGAAATGAACCAGACTGCTTGGTGGAAGTGATGCTATATCAGATTGGTGATTGACAGATGGGTGGTGACTGATCCTTCATTATAAATACAGGCAAAATAAGTAAGGGAGAAACAATGGAGTGTTCGCAGCTCAACGATATGCTTATTTTGGGCATTAGGACATTTTTATCAGTTTAGGTAAAATACATATTTGGCTTCTATCTGTACACAGGTTGCTTTTACAAGTGAAGCTGTTCTCTGTGATATATTTCATATTTCCTGCATCATTTCCTGCAGCTCGAGCTGTCTGTCTCCTGAATGTGTAGCAGACACAGTCTCACCTCTTTGTGTTGTGAGACTTTGGTGCCATTCATTCTCAGAAAAGAACGTGGTTTTACTCAAAGGTTCAGTGTAATTCCAAGCAGTGATCCTCAGATGTTTGATATATGGGACTAATGAGACTTTCTTAACACTTAGCTTGCCTTTGAGGTTTCTTTACCTTCATTTTCCTCAGTTTAAAGAGCGATGCCAGTCTCTGATTTGGCTGTTCTCCAAACACTTTGCTCTCTTAAAAGATGCAACAGTGCAGTTTGGCAGCTGGCACAAAGGGAGAGTTAGGAGACAACATATTACCCAAGACCAGAGCAGGGGCTGCTAACTCCCACATCTAAGACATCCAACATCCAAAGTACACATTTCTATCAAAAATGCAAAGAGAGTTTTTCAGCCTTTGGAGGAAGTTGGCTTTTTTCCTTAAAAATGCAAAGTGAACTGGCAGGACGAGTGGGATTCTGGGCAGGATTTATGTCTGTAACCACTGAAAGATCAAACACATTAAAATTGGGAATGCGTTACTTGTTGTCAAGTGCCTGTATAATGTGCATTTATTTATATGTACACAGAAAAAAAATGATTAAAGCAAGTACGACAGAGAAATATGGAATGTGTAGGAGAAAAAGACAAAAGCATGATTAAAGATTCAAACCTCAAAAGGAATGAATAAAACAAAAACCAATCAAGATGACAGTAAAAACACGTCAGAGCTGGATGAAAGAAACCGAAAGACAACACATCCCAACAAGGGAAATGGTCTTATGAAAAGAGAATGTAGAAAAAGTACAACCAAAAAGTAAAAAAGACAAGTCATGATGGAAAACAAAGAAACAGAAGGGCAGATAGTTTTGTGTTAATAAGAAGTATACATGAAGCAGATGGGTGCATCAGACAGGGCTTTAATCTAAATTTGATGTTGAAATTGAATCATGAATGTGCAACTTTATGACAGTCCTGCGATCAAGGATCGGCAGCAACACTCTCAGGAAACTAATCTTCCTTTTTTCTAATCACACATGTCTGTATGTCAGCGTTGATTTTCAAGACTGTATCCATGCCTGTGTATACAGGGGCTCAAACCTTCCCCATATTACCTTCACTGTGATGTAAACTTTGGTGAAAGCAGTTCATCTCCCCCACCATGACATGTTCCCTGACCTTAGTCTCGGTGCAAAGCGCCGTCCCGTTCCAGGTGAAGCAGGAGAAAGTGGCCTAATGGTCCGTGGCTGCCAGAGCATCTGTCCAAATCTGCTTTTTTGTGTCAAAGAGCTCTGACACTGAGCTGCACCGAGGGTGCAAAGAGACAGAGAGGCTTAAGGGAGCCCCGCGGCACTTTGGGAACAATCTGGTCTTCCTGATGCTTCCTTATCAGGCGACTGGTGGCCTCATCAGCCAGCCTGATCCGAGGTGCTCTGTAGCTCACAGTCATTCAGAATAATTCACTTCTTTCCTTTTTGCAACCTTAGTCTTGCTGGAGTTTTTACCTTCAGTCCCACCAGTGCTAATAAAATTGTACTAAACTTGACGGCAGAGATGCGCACACATGCATGCATAGGTGTCACGTAGACTGAGGGATAGTGAATTCACTTTAAGTTTTGCCTCTAAATCACTCTCAGAAATAGACCCATTGCTTCTGAGGAACCCTTTTTCAATGAAAGGGTTCTTCAAGGGTTCTTTGCAAGACTAATAATTTCGTCAAGAACCCTTTTCATCCAAAGAGTCCTTTAAGGATTGATGAGAGCATCCTCACCCTCTAAAATTCAAATGTTTACCGATGTTTCAAATGATATTTATAAATGTTACATGTGTGTGAAAACTCTTAATAATTCCTTTTGTGTTTTGCCATAGTTGATAATGATTTTTTTCCCAACTCACTCTCTGCTTGTACAAACTACCTACCATAGCAGCTCTTTTTCTCTGCGTCTATAGCAGCTCGACTCCTCTCCTCACCATTGATGTATAAAGACAACTCTGTAGCCGTTGCTGTGTCTCGTGTGTGAGAAAGAATAGACGAGGAGAGACTCGTTGTTGAAGTCGAGAAGTAGCCTGACCCACAGTCCTGTCATTATAAAGACAATGGCCAAAAACATATTGCCTGACGAGTCATAGCTCTGGATATTGGCAGTTCACATGAGAAACGACCTTCAAGTAGGGGCGTTTAAGCTAATGTATAGGTGGAGGAAATTAGATCTTTCGGTAAAAGTAGAAATAACTGTGTGGTGGTCTGTTGACGAGCTTCAGCGTGATGCATCCAGTGTGTGCTAGGGGCGGGACTTGACATGCGTCACATGACACGCCATTGCAGCGTCAATGTGTTTTCAACTTTAGCGTGTACAGTGGTTCAGATCATCAGGACTGCTTGTATTCCTTGTCCTGTCTGATTATGTTGTAGCGTTGTCACTGTTTTTCCCAAAATCACAATCATAAGAGCCAAGTTGAAACAAAATGCACTTATTTGTTAAAGGAAATCACAAGCAATGATGTGATCACGCCTGTCAGATAGTCGTTTTCCAGTGTTATGGTCTGTCTAGCATGTGGCGAGGCTGGCTGATAATTCCATCACGACCCTCCAGTGAAAATCTCCACAAGAAAAAAAAAAAAGTCTCAGGATAACTTCACCGTTTCTCCTTTCCACACTCATTAGAAACAGACTGGTGACATGACCAGAGTTATTGTAAGATGTAGTGATAGACCCTGGGAGTGTCTAGTACCTCTCATTGTTCCTAGAGAGATTTCTTCCTCTGCTCTTCGAGACAGTCTGTCAGGTGTTGAGCTGTCAGCTCAGATGGGAGCTGGATTTGCTGCTGAAACCTCAACAACTGCACCAACATTTTTTTTTTTTTTACAAGTGCATAGAAGAGCTCAGTGGTCTGTCTAGGCATTAGCACAAGAGACACTTTACTGGACTTCGTTTTTTTGCTGTGGGGTTGAAGCAGAAAGGGTGTCGGGGTGAAAGATAACATTTTGTCTCCCAGTGGAGTCTCTATACTGGCGCATAGCACCACCTGCCATTCAAAATGTCGTGTTCTGCAACCTAAACAACCATATGTGCATTTTCTGCCACCTCTGTTGTCAGGTTTGGTTATGTTTAAGCGCCCAAAACTACTTCCACCTTTGCTTCGAAGAGACAACAGTCATTCACTTCACCACAAGAGGTTCATGTCAAGGGTAGCAGAATTGTGTTCTTGTTTTTTTGTGTTGCTGGCAGTTGGGCTCGAGCATGACAACTCTGGCTGCTTGGTCCGTCCGTCTGTCGGTCTTACACTTTGGTCCAGGCCAAGATATCTGCCAGACTGCTATGACATTTGGTATCAGCACACCTGGAGAATGGAGCCTCATGTTTGTGTAGACACAACACCTTTGCTCTCGCTCCACTGTCAGACCCAAATATGAAGTTTAAAGGGCAAAACTTGTAAATAACTGGTGATTGTCTTTGAATATGTACGCATGTTTTTCTGATCCTTCGTGTTGTGGGGTGTAATGAAGATTGCGACCTCTTTGTGGCACTTCAGAGGCGCTTCCTATTTAGCATTAATCAAAGTTACACAGTGTGAGATATGGCCTTTAATTTTTCATTAATTACCTTCATTTACATGGGAACTAGCCTGGTATTTACCCAGAGTCATTTTCTAGAGGGAAATTCAACATATTTTAGAATTACATCTAAAGTATATGGAGGTATAGCGAGTTTGTTTTGTAGAACCCCTCAAACAGATGTGAAATATGTGACTGTAAAAACTGGGTTCAAGCTGTCATCCAGTCTTGTGGCTGCTGGGAAATGGGAGTTCCTTCATACAACTTGTCTGAGAGAACCGACAGCTCCCCTTCCGTTGTATGCGCAGACATTTCCGTGGAGAGGATGGATCCTATCAGCGATGATCGGCCTTGTTTTCCTCGTCATCACTGCACAGCACGAATACATATGTCTGGTGGCTGCCCGCGATTTTCTGGCACTTTTCTGACAGCTTTTCCCAGGTTGTTGTTGTCCTTGGCAACACAGAGCAACACATTTGAGTCCACCTTGTCTGTGGAAGGAAAGTGCTGGCTTCTCCACTGCTTTCTGCGATGTGGTGCATCCGAGCATGTGAGTAGGCTGCATGTGGATTGTCAGACCTTTATGATGAACTCATTCAGCAAACACAAATATTTACAAGCATCTATAGGTTCCAATTTATATACTATAATTGTATTAAGAGGTATTCTTTGGGCTGTAGACTTTATATAGGTTCTCTCTTTTTTAATTAAATTAATTTATTTAAATTAAACTCTATCACTGGTGCATTTTATTATGACAACCAAGATCGTAGTATTTCACTGCTGGAAGGCTGGTGGGCTTTAAATACTTTTTAAATCATTGCTACATGACCAGAAAAAACAGAGCAAGACGGCATTCGCTTTTGCTCAAGAGATAGAAAACGTACAACTACCAGAATGCACTGTGCCGCAGTGGACCAAAAGTGCTCCCCCTGGCCGGTGATGTAATGCATGTGGCTTGGCAAAAACAATATTCTAGCAAGCTTGGCACAAACAATCATGTTTTATAGTTTAACAGGAGGCTAAAATCAACCCATTCTCATTGTGAGGTCATCAAATACCGCTGCTTGCGGACACTGACGAAACGCAGGCATCTTTGCATGGCGGTACGTTACGCCATCAGGCAGCGTCAGTTAATAATGACACAGGATGGCGTCAGTTTGAAACACCACCGGACGACAATGTAATTAAAGGACTTGGAAAGTACCTCCAGGGTGGATGGGAGGGTCCACTTCCTGTTAGCAGACTCTCGTATTACAGATAAACAGTGCACCAAAATGTTTTGGAAGACAGTGTAGGCGATAAATTGACGATGCAGTAACAGAATCTTTGCTTTTATTTGATCAGCACTGCCTAGTTTTACCATTTGATCTGAGTTTGCGAGTTCTGCTTCTGTACTCTTTGTGTCTGTGGTGGTGGGCCTACGGAAATGCGGAAGTACAATCTGTAGTTTGCTGGGAGATGATCAGGAAGATCTGGGTGCAGAAATTTACCACAGTTCACTGCCCACATCGTTATGATACAAAGCCGGTGAAAGATTGGTGTAATAGCCCTTTAACACATGTATTCTTAAGCCTCACAATGCTAACAATGTGTATTTACAGCAAACATAACCTTCCGTGCTTTGTTGAGTGTATAAGAGGAGTGAGATCCTTGTTCAACATGACTATTGTGGTGCTATGGCGCTGTTTTATCATCTGAATCACTGCTATAATCATATTCACAATCCATAGCACGATTATACTGTAGATTGCCATCAGGTATTATACTTTTATAGTAAGAGCACTGTGGTGGAAAGAAAATTGTCTCGGGCTCATTTGAGAGCAAAGTATTTTATTGCCACTTCAAAGCTGTTATAAACTGTTGAAAATGATTCAAAAACATTGTTTTGATATATATGAAAAAGAAAACAATCACATAATAGAGCTCTCGTCCTCTTAATCCCCCTTTTTGCCCTTCTTTGTTGCTTATCTTTTCTGGGGGAACCCTGATGCTTAATTTGAGTGATAAAAACTGAAGAATCTCCTCATTAATAAAGAAGTTTATTTTCAGAGCCCCCTCTAAGTGTTGTCTTTCTCCAGCTGAGCTCTCCTGAATCCTAAATTGAAGTGGTGGAATGCCGCAAGGTAGTTACAATGAGAGTTGCATATGTATGCAAAACCTTTTAAGTGTGAAAGCCAAACTCAGTCATGTTTCAATTTTTTAGGTGCATATTGGTTGTCCAGAGGGCAGCACACTCAATTTTCATATTTTAGCATTAATATCCAACAGGGCATTCTTTACTGTGACTGTGGATAATGTGGCTCCCGCACCGTCACCAGGACCTATATGACACTGCCGTTGTTTACTGTGCATATATCAGGAATATGTGAAGTAATAAATTCAGATGTGGGTAATCACATTGCTCCTGCAGTAGGTTTATTTGTTTTTTTGACGGACTGAAAAGGGAAGGAACAATGTGGGAAATCAACCACACAGAATAGAAAACCCTCTGACAATCCACTTAATTATGAGGAAAAAACACACACAAAACAACTACCATGGAAAAAGATGAAAAAAATTTGCATAACAGTAGAGGTCTTTCCTTTTATGATGTTTTATACTATCAAGAACAACCATTTTTATAAAGCACATACTCTGTTACGCCTACAAACCTATTTTAACATGTCAGCATTAAGTAGTTACAATAACAGCAATGAACCCAAATACATACAGTACATTATATGCTCTGTAAGCAACATCCAGCAGTGTGGAGAAAATTACTGGTGCTAGTTTTGGTGTTTCTTCAAAATTGGGATCATATTTCCCATGAACCCCCGTCACTGCTGTAAAGAGGATATTATCTCTTGTCCCCCTCACTGGCATCGCATTTGTTTTGAAGAGCTTGAAACATAAGAGTCTTTAACAGCCCTTGACAGATAATAATAACACATGTTGGACAAGTAAGCTGATGTCAAGTTGAAAATTAGCAGGTAGTGAAGCAGGGGGAAAAACTGTATTGGTTTACTTTGTGTATCATGTACGACAGTCGTCCCACACTGCCAGTATTTATGCCTCTGCCTCTTTTCTCTCCATCTGAACATCTTCAGAGAGACTCTTCAAATTTGGCACAAACGTCCTCTTGGACTCAAGGACGAACTAATTAGATATCGATAGCCAAAGGTCACGGTAACCTCACTTCCATCTCATTCTTATGAACGCAATAGCTCAAGAAGGCCTTAAGGGCATTTCAGATATGGCACAAACATCGTCACGGACTCGAGATGACCTAGTTAGATTGTGGTGGTAAATGGTCAAGGTCACTGTGACCTCACGTCTGTCTCATTCTCATTAATGCTATATCTCAAGAAAGCCTCCAGGGAGTTCCTTCAAATTTGGCACAAATGTCCACTTGGACTCAGGGATGACCTGATTAGATTTTGGTGGCCAAAGGTCAAGGTCACTGTGGCCTGTTACAAGTATCTCATTCTTGTGAACGCAGTATCGCAGGACGGCTTTGAGGGCATTTCAGTTATGGCAGAAACACCTTCATGGACTCGAGAACAAACTAATTGGAATTTTGTGGCCAAAAGTCAAGGTCACTATGACCTCACTTTGTTCTTAATTTTGTGAATGCAGTATCTTAAGAAAGCCTTTGGGGAGTTTAAAATTTGGCACAAGCATCCACTTGGACTTAAGGACGAACTGATTAGAATATTGCAGCCAAAGGTCAATGTCACTGTGACCTCATTGCCATCTTATTCTTGTGAACACAATATCTTAAGAGGACATTGAAGGAATTTCCTCAGTTCTGGCTCAAACATCCACTTGGACTCAAGGATGAAGTGAGTAGAATTTGGTGGTCAAAGGTCAAGGTCACTGTGACCTCACAAAACTTATTTTTTTGCCATAACTCAAGAACTCAAATGCTAATTATGACAGAATTTCACACAAATATCTAATGAAATAAAATGAAGAAGTAATGACATTTAATACCAAAAAGGCCAAAGGTCAACTTCACTATGACATCATAATGTCCTGCAAAAAAACGTCACCAGCCATTATTCAGTGTCGTAACTCAGGAAGACATTTCACCAGCCATTATTCAGTGTGCACTTCAGCTTGACTGTTTCGTGGTGGCATACACCTGCTAGGTGGTATTTCTACTTTTAGTTTTTAAAAAATGTACAGTCTCTCAGGCTTTGGGGGAAAAAAGATCCAGTTATTAACTTTGGTCGTGACTTTTTACCCGACCTCACTGTCTTCATCAGCCAGTGCAGGTGGAGTTAAAATTATTTTGTTGAACTGTGATGGGCCTTTACAAAGCTCCTGCAGAGCCAGAAAAGAAAGTGAGCAACTGTTTTCACAGACAGAGTTTTGGCTATTATGACCAAACTAAAACTGAGTGACCCTCAAACAACTTAATCCTTCTTTTGGTCATAATATTTTAAGTACTGCATGTTTCCCCTTTAGCTATGAATTTTTACAGGGAGATTTTTACTTAACCCAGTGGCCCACCGTCCATTTCAAAATTAAACAATCCAGCAAGATGTGCATATGGTCCTAAAACAGCTTGATTAAAATAAATGGGCATTATTCTCAGTTTAAGGCAGGAGCACTTGCCCTTTTGGTCAAATAATTTTTAAGCCTGAGTGTCTAGACCTGCAAGCTGCCAAACTCCTGATTAAAATGTGTCTTTCATGACACAATGGCAGCCAAACTCCAACACCATTTAGAACAGGAATAATCTGCATAAAGACCACATTTCTTCAATTTATGAAACTCGATTCTGGCTCTGATTAATGTGGACATTATTATGAACACCTTAATAATTTGTAATTCCACAGTGACAGCATTGAAATGGCAGCAGGTAGAATGAAGATTAGACTCAGTAATGCCTGAATCGCTGATGCCTCCACAAGTATTAACATTAATTCCACTTAGCCTTTAAATTCATACATTTCTGAAACCCAAGTAAGTGAATGCAGAGTCGTGTGTCTGAGGACTAATGACTATTTTTATTGGTTTAAGTGCAGTTACGCAAAGAAGCCGCACAGGCAAGCGCGCCCGTAATCGACAGCCCTTTCGACAGCACTCACACCAGCAAACTGTTTGGAAACATGCAAAAAGTGCAGCGAGAAGTGGCAACACTCCTACAGTTAATTAACAGGAATCTCAGTGTGTTGGCATTGTAACAAACACACAGTGTACAGGAGAGGGAGGTGGAGGGGAGAGACGGATGAATATTTGCATTTGTCTGTTATTTTAATGAGACGCAGCCACATGAATGATCAGCGCGAGCGGTGGGATGCCATCGGTTGCATCTGTGTCACGTCCATAAAAGACTGAATATGTGCTAATATATGCACGCATAGTGGGCATCAAATAGGACATGTAGATACATGCTCTCAGATACATCTCAGAAAAAACAGTCACATCCGTAGTGTGATTTTCGGCTAATATCACATCTGGACGCATTCACACTGAATGTATGAATAAATTATATGAACCGTAACGCAGCCTTATTCAAGAACTTGCAGAGATTTACAAGGCTTTAGCAGATAATGTGCATATGGATTCATGAAGCAGATTGCTCATAATCTCAAGCCTTTTTAACAGTTTTTTTTTTTTTGACATGAAGCAGCTATGAACCATCTTCCTCCTCCCACTCAGCAGTATCTGATCACAGTCCCACATATCTGACAATGATGTCCTTTTTTTTTTCTCAAATATTTCATTTTATTTCAGAACCTTATTGATGGATATACCCGATGTAGACCGCAAGGTTGATGCTCAATAAACTTTCCCGACAAAAGCTTACAGAGAGAAATCTGTGAAGGTTTTTTGGTAACAGTTTCCATGAAGACAACATCTATAATGCACTATGAGGGCATTTAAAATGAATTATAATGCATTTATAATGTTGTTTGTGTAAACACACATAATGCTTCCTGATGCACTATATCAGCAGTCATAAAACATTATAGATGTGACTTATATTCAATTAAAAGTGTCTTATGGATGCCCTTAACTAGTTATAAACTAGAGGTTGACTGATAGGGCTTATAATGCATTATATACATACCTCAACAATCAGCTACAGTAAGGACTCGTGTGTTCAGTAAAGTGACATACAAATTGATTAATCATAATGTT
>JAPZEB010000006.1:28679621-28689799 GCA_029783705.1 Chaetodon striatus
ATGAAGGTGTGAGATTTTTCAGCATTCCCCACCCAATTGAACCGAGTCCCCCGGACTATCCTGGTGTGAATGCGCCCGAAGACACACGAAAGAAACCCATAATCCCCCCCATGATGTCACAGCTCTTGGTGCGTCCCATGAGATGGCCTTCTGCTTAAAGCCAAACTCCAACCAAGAGGTGACTTCATGTAACTTTTGTGTGGCTGTGGCCATCACAACCAAACTGGGACAATGATCGTCAAACATCCCATAGAGAAATCAGTGGAAACCAATGGCAACAATTCTTCACTGTGTTTAATTTGTAGTAATGGAGCTGAAACCCTCAGCTTAAGACTGAAGTTTAAAATAAAGTTAAGTCAATTGAGAGCTATGTAGCATAATAGCATGATGTTCACAACCGACATTGATGTGCTCATGTGTAAAGGCTTGTAAAAGCTTAATGAGAAAAATCACTGATGATTGGAAGAAGGGAGATGGACATTTATTTAAGTCAGCATGTCATGTGTTACTTTAAAGTTCACTGAGAACTGTTGGAAACATACTGCTACAAAGCGTCATATCATTAATCAGAGGGTTCAGAGTTTGCATGTCTTTGTTTCGGCGACAAAGACATGAATCTAGCCTTGTACGAGGCATGCTAGCTCTCATGATCAAAACAAGGAAAAAGAGTGGGTGATGGTGTTTTGTATTTCTTCAAAGAGTTCTTGAAACATGCATCCCTCTTTGCATGCATCCTGCAATACTTCCTTTCAAAGCTCAGCCTTTGACTAATTGGTTGGTAAATATTTGATGTCAAACAGTTGTGTTCTTATCTGCTCGTCGGGAAGAGTGGCATAGCTAAGTGATCGGTTCTAAGCAGGTCTCTAATCAGAAGACCGTCACATGCTATCTTTGCCTCCGTTGCTCCATTCAAACAGCCTTTGCTGGACCAGATAAGGGCGACTGATAATATAAATAATGGATGATTTTATGGGCGCATATAAAGGATCAATGATGAAATGTTCCATTTCCCACTGATGGTGTCACACTGGTTATATATTCTTCCTCTTTAATCTGCAAATTATGCCTCATTAAAGCTCCACTATGAATTTAATGTGGAAATACACCGCTCTTATCAGCCTAAATTACAAAGTGAGACTTTAACAGAGGAAACATTCCATCTCCACTAATTGAGACCCTGTAGATTCCCCAAATTACATCCTTGTGTCAGACATTTCTTGTCCACGGGAAGTGATTGATTGAAAATTGAGGGCGGATTTCGAACTGTCTCCAGAACCCCTCAGAGATCACTACATCCAGAGGAAGCCGGACTCGTGGATCGTTAACCCTTCCCTTTCGTTTGTTATCCTTTTGTTTAACGCATCACAGACCAGCCAAGAGTTTCCCTGAAGGGCTGCAGAGCACTTACAATATCTTAAGGTCTCTCGTCTGGATTAAGTCCTTCTCAGAAACAATTTTTCCATGAGAGCAAAAGACTAGTGGTGCTATCACATACACACCAGCAGACTCTACATTTACATACATGTGCTCGTGTGTACATACAGTACTCCATATGAGGAAGCAAAAGATAAAAAGCCAATTAGTTTTAAAGGTCAAGCAATGTTTGTAGGGAGATCAGGCAAGAATATTAATGAGGGATTTCCATAAGGGATTTGTTTTTAAAAGCAAGGTGTATTATTAAGTGAACAACAGATAATAGTTTATAAATTCTGTAGAGATATAGAGGTCATTTTTCAGGAAGAGACATGAATACATATAAAAACATGTTTACCACTATGTGTTTTTCCAGTAATTCCAAATTATTCATTGTTGATTAATCTATGACAGATAGACGCATCCTTTTTTCCAATAAAGAGGAATCAGAGGCTTTTAACTAACTACAAATCCACCTTGAGGATCTCAAGATAAACTACTTTCAGTTACGTCGAAGGACAAGGGATGTGATAGCAGGTTTTTAATATGTCATTTGATCTTATATTGCAGACTTAAAGTCACACACTTAAAGGGAGGTTAAAGCATGTTGGTGAAGGTGCTCAGTCATCCAGGTCATGGTAGTCCTAAATGCTGTATCGTAAGCAACTCAAGCAAGTCCAGTTGCCTACGATATAGGACTCAGGAATGTAAAGCATCTCTGACTTCAGTATTGCAGAGTGGGTTCAGGTTAAAGATAATTAAATAGAAATGAATACACCGGCACATATTCATGCTCTTTTGGAAATATAAACAGCGTTTAACCCACCTTTTACTACGATGTTGCTCTGCCAACGAGTCAAACTAACTAACAGCCAAGTGTGGTTTGATGGGATGAGCCAGTCGACCAAATTTCATTTGATTGGATATGTTTATATATAAACATATACAGTATATATATACGCCCCCAAGTTCATGATGAGTCGTCAAAAATATTACAACATTTTACAAGAAAAGGGATTTTTTACTGTAAATCATATACAGTCACATAAACCCTGAAAATATTCCAGTGAACAGTATTTTTTTAAACTGGCTGTGCCTATAAAGAAGGACCAGATGTTGATCCGCATGTGACTTGGGAACATTTGCAGAGTTACCAACTTGCAAAGTTTCCTCGTGCTATTTAAAACCCTTTGAAACCTGGAGCGACATCACTCTCCTTGTGCTGCTTTTAGACGCCTTTCACAAGTATTTAAACCTTTGAACCCTGAGCAAATGTTGCTAATTCTCTCAAAAATATGGGAAAAGATGCGATGAGCACCTTGGTAAGAATTGTCCCTCAAATTGTAAAATAAATAATACATTTTTAAAAAATTATTTAAAAAAATAAAAAGCACAGGAAAAAAGAAAACCGCTATATTTATATTTACAATTATAATTATTACATATTTAAAATTATGTTATAGAATAAATGTCCTTCTTTGTTTGTTTTTAACTTAATGTATTTATTTTTTTAACTAATTAAAAAAAAAAAAACAAAGAAAATGGAATTTTCTCTTTTTATTAACTTCTTGCAATTTTTTTAGGGTAATTTCTGCTTTCATTGTTCATTGCCTTCTTCCCATGTGTTTTAAAAGTTATCAAGGATGATTGTTCAAGAGATGTAGCTCTATAACCCAGTCCCTAGGGTAACTGTTGGCATTGCATGATTCTGTAAACTATGGATATGTCACATTTGTAGTTCTCATGTTTAGTGGATGTGTTGTTTCTTTACATTTCAGTTTCCAACTCTATGTTGTTGTGGTTAATGCCTGGTGATAATTAGGCACAAAAACCACTTGTTTAGTTTTCGGAAAACATCTATTTTGGCTTAGAATAGCCGGTTTTGTCAATATTAACACAGCTAAAATGTCCCGCCCGGCTTTTATTTGTCTCAAATAGTTGTCTGCTGCTTGGCAGTCGTTACACCTTGGTTTCACGCCATCCAGCTTATGTCCATGTAATCTGAGCTATGTCTTTAGCAATGTTGTTGTGATACATAGGAAACGTGCAAATGTCACATTCGAGGTTTGCAGAAACTTCAAATGCCAATATTTGACTGCGGCACCTGGGCTGAGCTTTGAGACCATTTCATGGCTGATATCAGTGAATGACTGAATGAATGATAGGCTGCATCTGGCTTTTATTTCTTTGGTTTTGGCAGCTCTCTGGCCTTGTTTATTTGTCTTGTCAAATCTGCGGCTACACATAAACTGAAAGGACCAATCGGAGAGCAGTTTCGCTGTATAAAAACCGAAACATGATGCGGCTGATGCGTCGCTTACCCATAAATGTGATAAATGACAAACACAAACTTCAGGCTGTGCTTCTCTACGTTGTGTCTACATTGTAAATGCTGCTGGTGGACATTTCATGATGTGACCGCAATGAAGCCAGACGGCACACATGCTGCAGCTGTGGACGACGGCCTTAACCGGCCCTTGCATCTGTGTTTCTGCTCCATTGTGATGTCATGATGCGATTACTGACATACTGATTCACATGTTAGATCTGTTTAATGTGACGGAAATGTGTTAGGCATGTCTCGCCTCAGGGGACATGTAACGTAGCAATATATATGACAAGTAGCCTGTAGGATGATTTGATCTACTTTACTCTGAATCACCAAAGTGATCTGATTTCATGCAAATACATGGGCTGGACAGACCCTCCCTAGCATGACTGAAACTTGAATGTAATTTCCCCTATGCATACAGATGAAAACTGATGGAATATAAAGCCACTCACAGTTTGAGATAATCCATCTGCAGTCCATTTGTAAAGGTAATCCAGGTCTGACTGAGATGGAAATAGACATTCCTCAGAGAGCGGCGAAAAATAGGACTAACTCCACCAGTGTTTCAAGTGCTAATACAGCCTTCATCCTCGGGCTAACATGTCTTTTCATCTACACTTTGTGTTGCATTCATAGCTAATTGAATGATAATGTGAACCATTTTAGATTATGGGCCTTTATTTGCATACAAGTCTCGGCAAAAGTGGAATCTGAATAAAGGATACGGAAATTAAAAGTTGACATGAAAAAAGTGCAATAACAGTGTTTGTTAAGTGTATTCTCACAGTGTAATGCAGAGCGATAAGTATTTTGTCGAGCGAGTCGAGAGGTATTATTTCACCATTTCAAATGTAATAGCAGTGTAGTGAGTAAAAGAAGGGGGGGGAGTAAAGGGTAAGATAAAGATCGATAGGGAAACCCTTGGCGCTGGAACATTAGTAATGCTGTAAGGATGCTCCGTCTCTCTCTAAACCCTCTCAACAATTTTTCCTGACCTTTTACTTGAAGAGACATTTATGCACTTCTCTTCTTCAAGATCAAATGTCTGCCCCCCTCATAACATCCTCTCCATATATTTCTCCTTGACTTGGCAGCCGGCTTTTATGTTTGACAGCTTTTGTATTGGCAGCAAGACGTACAGTTGAGTGTTTCATTTACAGTAACAGTGGAACACAGCTTTTTATCCCCGGTCTGCTGGATGCTTTTGATGAGATTAAACAGATACTTTCAGATCCTTGTAAATAGGATTGCGTAGAATATGTAGCATACTTGGGTAAAAAGAAGAAGATGGTCGTGTTTTAGTGGGTTATTTGGGTTGAAAGGTGTGTCTGGTGACATTATCCCAGGAATATAGGCTTTTTCAGATATTTTGCCCCGTGGTAGCGGGGCTAAAAGCGGATTTATAGCTGTTTATAGGCTCTACACGGCGCTTACGCTGTAGCCTACGTAAGTGACGGACGCAGATGTGAGCATTTATACTTGTGCGGTTAGTGCAGTAAAGTTTGAGTGTTATGAAACATAGCTTGATCAAGCCCCCAGAAACAGCACCAGACTTTGAGGTCAATTTTACATAGTGGCCAAGGTGGAATGACAATGACCAGGTATGTCCCGTGACGCCATGGGGCCTAAAAGACTTTTTCCCATAGACTTACACAGGGAAAGAGACAGTTGTAACTCCGTTTTGAGCATCACAACCCCCACAAACTGACTTGTTTTGCTGTCAGGATTTGATCCATTTGGTCTGATAACACTTTAAAAGTCTAGAAGAGCCAAAAGACTAATTCATTTTTGCTCTATTAAATTTAACAGAGCGCTAAATTGGAAGTTAGCTGCTTGGCTGGCAGAAGTTGGCCGCTCCACCACGCTTGGCGGCGCTCGGCCGTGCTCAGTGGCCATAAGTCTCTAGTGCACTTGCTGTATGGGACCCATAGTGCAGAGGATGTGACATGGAAACTAAGGGCCCCGCCCACTGTGCTGTATCCAGGTCTCTTAATACATCTATGGGCTTACTAGGGAGCACAAGTACAACTCACATAGCTCACGAGGTTCACAGACAAAACGACTGTCCTTTGCTAGGCACTTTTTCCCCACAACTACAACAAGCTAACAGCATAAGCATAAGCCAGTGGCTAGCAGACTTTCCTCTACTCGGGTGAAGCTAGGGACAACGGAAAATTTAACAAAGTTAACTTTACACATTTTGGCTCCATTATCGCTCAGAAGGTTCACAGACAAAAAATGTCCTTGTTAGGCATTTTCCCCATGACTAAAACATGCTAATGTTATTAGCATAAGCCTATCACATTTACATTGCGTAAATTAGCCAAGTGGTTAGCAGTGTTTTCCTCTACTCATGTAAAGCCAGGAACAACGGAAACATTTCACAAATGTAGCGTAACAAATTTCAGCTTTATTATAACACAAAAAAGGTTACAAACAAAGTGCGCGTCTTATACCAGACACATTTTCCCCACATATCCAACATGCTAACGTTGCCAAGGACATTACCCATTGCATAAATTAGCTGAGGCAGCTAGCAAACTTTACGCAACGCATATGAAGCCAAGAACAACAAAACCATTTAACAAAGGGAACCTAACAAATTTCACAGACAAAACAACTGTCCTTTTGCTAGACATGTTTTCCCCACTACTACAACATGCTAATGTTATTAGCATCAGCCTATGAGAATTACATTGCATGAATTAGCCTAGCAGTGTTTTCCCTGTGCTCATGTAAAGCTAGGGATAACAAAAACATCTGACAAAGGTAATGTTATAAATTTCAGCTCTGTTATAACTCAAAATGGTGTCTTGTACTAGACACATTTCCCCCACATATCCAACATGCTAATGTTGACTAGGGCACTTCTGGTCGCATAAATTAGCCCAGCAGCTGGTGAACGTTCCTCTACTCATATGAAGCCAGGATAAATCACACACAAGACTTAAAATGCTATTTTGTTAAGGCTTTATTTTCTTTACAGTTTCTTATTTCTTATCTGTGAAATAAAAGTTTTCACTGGGGGAAATGGTTTTTAATTTACAAAAAAAGATGTCTTAGTTGGTGCGTTGTGTAGTTACATTTCTGGGGAGGTTCACTCCAACTTAAATGTGTGTTTAGGCCCAATTAAGTTAAGTTTTAACCTCCTGATACTTTAGAGTAAAAGCAAATTTGTTGCATTAGCATTCTGCATTAGCAGCTGAGAGAAAGAAGCTTGTTGTGGACGTGCATCAAAGTTAATCTACTTCTGAAACACAAAAAAACTCCAATAAGTGGATTGATGATTAAATTCTCCACCGGGATAAATCAGCAGCATTGTGGTTGGAAACGTTTGCTGTTTTCTTATCTAAAGCGTCTGTCTTTGCAGACTGTTATTGGCATAACAGTAGAAGTGGCCTCAGCCTTAAAGTGGCCCGATACTTTCATTAATTGACATCAGACAAAGTAATCTGATGAATACAAAGTGCCCGCAGACTAGACACCCACTCATTCCCCTGCCCCGCACACACACACACCGAGCAGATGTTTCACGTAATGGGAGCACAACAGGAAGAGAATTCAATTCAATTTGGCCCGAGGTCTAATAGGACATCAAGTGGAAGAGGAAGGCGATAGGGTTTCACACTGGAAGCCCATCTGTGTCCAGGCTCCCCCTCAAACCCACCTACCAAGTGATGTTGTTAGAGAGAAATGAGACAAGAGCACCCTGATGCATCGTAGGCTGTAATCACCTTCTCAAATGACACCAGAAGGCCTCGGGGCTGAGAGGAAGGGGCAAAGATTTGTTTTGTTTGATGGCATTCAATGCGTGTATTGTCATTGTACAGTTTCATTGGATTTAAAAGGGATTAGGTGACTCCTGGGCGGGAGTCGGGTGACCTTCAGGCGTAACATCAAAGTATCTGTGTCAATGTTGGTTCGCAGTCCCCACGAGGTTCACAGAGGCAACAGACCATCGTGCTATTGGCACTATATACTTTAGCAAAGTACTTTGTTCCAGCAACATCCAGTCTCCTGCTATCAGCCACTTACCTGTTCCACTACAGCATGAAGGACTGCAACTTATTTATGGGCTCTTTGTCATCTTAACGGTCCAGTGCGTAGGTGGAATTTAACGGAATATATATAAATTGTTTCCCCATAGTTTCTAATCACCTGAAAATAAGAATCATTGTGTTTTTGTTCCCTTAAAATAAGCTGTTTGTATCCTATAAATATCCACTATATTGCACTGCCATGTTTCTATGGTAGCCTAAAATTGATAAGGCAAACACTGACTCTAAATAGGGCCGTTAGCCTTTTGTATTTTCTGTCATCATTTTTATGATGATTCATTAAACAAACAGCTGAACAACTAAAGCAAAATGTGATGAAATGTTATGTCTTCTGATTACGTGATTGTGGTAATGTTATGTGATAATGGTCAACAGGAAGTGTCGCAGCCAACACTCACCCTCTTTCTCTAAAAACCGTCACACCAGCAAACGAACCGATAAATAAAAAACACACCCACACCTGTGCCAATTGCTACCAGAAGTGAAAGTGACCAAGAGAATGTGTTCAGCCTAAACAGATAATAAACAACGAGGGTTAAAGACACATTCTGGCCCCTATATTCTTCTTAAGGTTTCCTTAAGGAAATTAGTTTTTCACCTTCTCTTGGTTTTATACTTAAAGCATCGCTTAAAGTTTGTTCGACCGTTGCACAAAGAACCTTCGTAACCAAAGTTAGGACAAAAACATAAAGTACCTCTGACTCCATCTGAACCACAACATGGTTTAGTTCATGGACATAAATGAGAAAAATCAAACCATCACAAGAAGAGTTTTTCACAACCAAGAGAACCCAATTTGAGCAACTTATTTTGCACTTAAAATTTTACCAGAAATCAATTTATGATTGTCTAAAGTTGGATCAATAAACTTTCCAAGGCTGCCCTCTTCCAGTCCCTTTACAACCAATAACTGCTCTGTGAGTTTAGGCAGTGGGATCTTTCCAGTCAGTTATTGGTGAGGTATTTCATGTAGGGGTGTTTTCACATGTAGTCCTTTTAAAACTAACCGAATTCAGTCTTCTGAAAGTGGACCAAAAAGTGGACCAACAGAAATGGGACTCTTTTTGTGTTCACATTGTCAGTTCATTTGAAAGCTGCCTCAGTCCTCTTTCTGTTTATACTGTAGCCTATATATAATATAATAAAGATGTATAGTTTTGTTTTTACTTCACTTTTTTGCAATTGCAAGTCTTTGAGTATCCCAAAAAGCACTACGTCAACCCAATGTATTATCATTTTAGAGGACTAAATACAACAGCAAAGAGCAAAGTGAACCTGGAGAGCCTTATGTTCACAAGGCACAGGTTATGTGAACCACACTGTGGACTTAAAGTGAACCATGATTAGACCACTTCCCAAGGTGGTCTGGGGTTGGTTCGCTTCAGAGGGGTCTGAGTTCTTTTGGAGTGTTCACATTCGTGCAAAAAATGCTGAGTCCTCTTAGTGGGCTTAAAAGGACCAAGTGTGACAACACCTGAGATTTAAGTGTCATACTTAAGGAGCACACTTAAGGTGCTTTGTGCAACAGGCTCCAGAGTTTTAAGGCGAAGCTGCTTTATTCCGTATTTTCAGCAATTTAAATCAGCAGGTCCATTTGTTTTGGGGAGGAAGAGACCTCTGTGGATAATTTGCTCCTGGTTAAAACCTCCCGAACATGTGGGTCTTAATCAGAGAGAAAAGGGGGCACGCATTAGCAGGTGCTGAGCTCGTGGCCCATCTGCATGAGCCGAACAGTCAGAGAAGTTATGATTTGTAATGTGAAACTGCTTTATTCAGTGTTTTTAGGGCTTTTAATTACCTGGTCCATTTGCTTTTTAAAAGATGACACCTCTTTGGATAATTTAGCTCCTGGTAAAAACCTCCTGACTGTCTCGATCTTCAGTTGCCGTGCTAGTGGCCCGTCTGCGATGAGCCGACCAGCATTGGAGAAACAGATTTATTACTGGAAGCTGCTTTATTCTGTTTTTTTTTTAGCATTTTTTATCACCTGGTCCGTTTGTTTCGGACAGTCAGAGACCTCTGTGGATAATTTGGCTCCCAATAAAAACCTTCTCAACAACAAACACTGAACTGGAAGATCAACTTCCAGCTGGTTGCAGTCTTCAGTCCTCACAGCTAGATGCCACTAAGTCCTTCACACGGCTCCTTTAGAGGGTAACTTTGGTATGTTTCACCCTGGGCCCTGTTTTTTCATGTCTTATGACTAATAGGAACAACAATTTCTGAAACTCCAGTATTGAGCAAGAGGGGGCTGCACCCAGCAGCTGCAAGACGGGCTAAACTGTAACCACTCAGAGCTTAAACACCCTCAGTGCACATTGTTTTTGCTACTGAAAGGCTCAGATTATTCTTCTAAGTGTCTGACAGCATTTTAA
>JAPZEB010000006.1:28701194-28713071 GCA_029783705.1 Chaetodon striatus
GCTTGTTTTCTTCCATAATCAATAATCCAATGGGAAAATGCCATCAGCTTTTCGACGAGGGAACCGGTGTGATGCTAACGTTGGCGTCGGCCAACAGAAAAACATCCCTGGAGCACTCTGTTATTCATTCATACATTTATTCATTCAAACCTTTATTTAAGTCTCAGGAAACCAATTGAGGGAGACCCTCATTTTCAGTGATGCCGAGCATGAACAGACATTAAAAACAATCAATAAACAAACAAAGAATCACCATGCATATTAATTAAAACAGAGATGAAATGATACAAAACAACAAACAGCAATAGCAATAAATGATCATTAAAAGTAGAAATACAGGGTGATAAACATGTCAAGGTGTAGATGTAGAGTTAAAGCATTTACACTAAATTAAAACAAGATCAGAAATAAGGAATTTAAACAGTCATAAGGGTGGCAGAGTTTCCAAATTTAAGGTATTTTGCAGAATATTCCATGTATAAGGTGCGATTACTATGCCGGTCTTACAAAGGAGGACAACACTTGAACGGTTTCCTTTAGTTTGTTTTGCAATCGAAGCTAACGTTAGCTAATGTGCTAAAAGGTTAGCGTTATAGAGAAATCCAATCTTCCTCTTAACAGCTCCCTAGTTTCTGATGAGGTGGACATGATAACCCTTAATACACATAATGTTCTTCATCCCTACAACAGGAAATACTTTTTCCCCAACCTGATATGAAGTGTGCGCTGCACATGAGAGCATTTTTGATGATGGCCTCCGTCCAGTCCTTTGGTCTTATCACATTTAACCATAGTTTTCTTTGTGTTTGTTGACGAGCAGTGGTGGCTGGGATATGTTCAAATTTAAGTTTCTGTTCTGGCTCCCAGTAACACAACATGACGACATTTTAAGACTCCTATGTAGCCTACAGCCCTGTGGTGGAGAGTTGTGTTTTGCCTCCAGCTAACATCTTGCATCATTATGACATCGGCCCTAAAAGGGTCTACATAACGTCCTCAAAATCCAAAACAGACAAAAATACACATTCTACAATTCTTCCTCTGTGAACAAAAGGAAAACAGTTTTCAGTTTCTTATTTATGTACGAAAAGCCAAGAATTGTTCTCAATTAAACTGACGAATTGCCATTATTAGTATTGAGGTGTACTGCAGTTTTGCGTGTTGTTTGTCCAAGTGGTGCTGCCGTACCCCAGCTGAACATGGCTCACAGGCATATTCAATTGACGTTAATGTCTTTATTGCATTGTATTTGTCAGATAGCTCAAATGAAGCCTGAGTAAATTGTCATGTATCATTTCTGTTCTTCTGCATGTGTAATTTATGTAGACAGTATTAGCTTTCATTTATTGCATCTTTGTGTAGTATACTGTATAGCTGTACTTGTTTGTGATAAATAATATAATAGAGTAGGAAATGAGTTTTCAAGTCTTTGGGGGACCCCTTGGCAGATTTGTTCCCCTCCCAGTGTTGACTGTGCGTCTACAGCCTTGCTGGTTAATGACATTTCTGTTCTTGGGGGCGGCTAATATCTGAAATTAACTGATGAATTAATGCTCTGGATTTGTTTTTTGTGTGTATATTTAAGGATGTTCACTCCCTCTTGTAGCCAGACTCGAGTGCTAACCATTCATTATCAGAAGCCCAGCCCCCAAGAATCCCAGGCATTTGTCTTCACACCGTCAGAGCAACATTTACACTCCTTAAGACTCCCCCGCTGTAATATGTATGATCTAGTGTCAGTCTTAATACTGTGCTCTCACAGAGCTGCGTTACAGAGAGCCTCCGCCTGACAGTGTTCTTCACTTCTACTGATGTGCGCCTTCATCTGGAATCTAGATTACAAAATATTTCATTAAATCAGAGAAAAGAGTTGCTTGGGGAATCTGTCAGTCAAGACGTGGTGTGACAAAGTCACAGCGAGGCTTTGTAGTACAAGAGGAAGGCTTTGTCACATCCCCTGCCTCTTGAAACATTTAGCTGACCATGTTAGCATCCACACACCACTGCAGCTCCCAGGCAGGCTGCCTCTCTGAGCCCCTCGCAGGGATGGAAATGAGGAGTGATAAAGCCGGAGAGTTAAAAAAGAGATGGGGCAGGGAGAAGAAAGCACAGCTCGAGCCTCCTGAGCGACTCGACTCAATAGGGTGTGAATTCAATAGTTCTGGAAGCCAACTGTCGAGTCGTCCCCTCGCATCGAGGAAGATGATTAAAGATGCAATGAGGAGCGTCTTTAAAGATGAATCAGAAGGCTTCCTCTTTTTTTTTCGTCCGACTCTCCCTTTGCCTCTATCGTTCCTACCAATTTCTCCCCCTTTCAGTCGTCCGGCTTTGAAGATCTTTGACTTGTTATGCAGATGATGGCGTGCCAGGCAGACAGAGGGCAGAGCCGGCCACTTGTGGAATCTGCCCCAGTTATCCCGCGGCCACAGCGCCGCTGTCAGATATGTGCGCCGTGTGTGCCTGCATGAGTACATGTCATGCAGTAGGATGGGGAGTAGTGGTGTGTCAAATTCGGTTACCATGGCAATGCGATAATAATATGCTTTTTTTAATGTTATTCGGCATGCTCTGTTTGTCATGGTGCAGAATGATATTGCTTTTCTGGATGAGCTTCCTTTTACACTGTAAACATCATTTAAAAATCATGTCTTTAATCATCTCCAGTATTTTCGACTCACCCTCACAGATTAATATGTTCAACCACAGCAGTGACTCCATCAATACGAGGTTCATGAAAGGTGCTCTTCATCTGTGGATCCCAACCTTTCTCCTTAAGGGTCCTTTTTTTTAAATTGATTAAACTCTCAACCCCTGATTAAATGACATATTTATGATTTTTTATTTCATATTAAATTCAATATATAGTAATAACAGTAGAGAACATTTGATAAACTGTGTAGTAAAACCAAATAGTGAATGCAGTAACTGCAGGAAGTTTGTGTAACACAAGGGATCTGGATTCATTTTGAGCATTGTTTCCTGAGTATACTTAGTCAGAGATGAGTTCCCTTGATACTTTTAGGAACTGTGAAAACTTGACGATGGTTTCTTATTTTTATTTATCTTTTACTTGTTCAGTCTGTCTTTCAAACTCTGTGCTGATTAATTTGGATCTATGATTAGGTGCTGCTTGGGTGGAGATGGACGGTATTTTGCAGTGACTCGTCATTTAGCCGTGTCCGTCCTTAACTCCCCACCACCCAGTTTGGCTGGGAGCTAGGTTGTGGTGCCGCTCATTTGGTGATTACCGCCTGTAACGCCATCCTGGTGATGGGGTTGCTACCGCTTTAGCACTGTTAATTATGTTAGCACCGCTAGCTGTGCTGACATTGCTAATGGCACTAATTGGGCTAACAGTATTAAAGACACTTATACCCCCTTTACACCAAAATTTGCATGTCTACACAAGTAAACCTGCTAAAAAGAGGTGACTCCTTTCCCATTGCCAGTAGACCAGAGCTGTGTATGGCGTTGCAGCAGATGAGTATGCCTTTCTGTGCGTGTGTCGATATCACAGAAATCAGGTTAGTAAACAGTAGAAAGCAGCATGGAGGTCTGTGAAATCTTTACAGTGGTTACCTCTTTTAACTTATTCAGTCTCTCTTTCAAACTCGGTGCAAACTAATTTTGATCAGTGTTTAAGTGTTGCTTGGGTGGAGACAGACGGTATGTTGTGGTGGTGCGTCATTACATCTCGCTGCTTAAAGGGCTAAAATTAGCATGTTCACTCGGATATTGTGTTTCCATCAATGCCAATCAGTGCCGGAGCCGATTAATACCTGTTAGTGGGTTTTTTTTGGTGCAGAGGAGAAGGGGCTTCACACCCCTTAAAGTCAAGAAGGCCTCGTGACCCCCTGTGACACTTCGGCGACCCCTAATAGGAACTAGGACCTTCAGGTTAAGAACCAGTGCTCGACATCATGTACTTGTTTTGCAGCGAAAAAAGTTTTTGTGTTGCACAGACAGTGATTTTCTCCGCAGTGCATTTTTGGTTTGTTTGAATAAAGAATTATAATTTGAACAGAGAATTTAAGTGTTACAACACCAGATACACACATTTTACGAGAAGTGATGTCTAAGAAGTGCTTGGTGCTAAGTGACGTCTTAGTCAAGGTTGGCAGCAAAGTAGCTGGTAAAATCTCGAGGATCTCACAGGAGGCTACTTAAACTGCTCATCTGCCTTATTCTCTGGATTGACAGTCTTGTCTTGACACTACAGAAAAGACCCTGTCTCCTAAATTACATTGGTACGTTCCTAAACTGCCTTCTTAATAACATTTTTGTGGCAAAGTCATGGTTGCCTGGATGTGTTCACAGACAAGGTTTGGGGAACAAACACTGCGTTCATGTACCAACCTTTATACCAGACCTTCTGGTTTGCATCCAGACTCTTGCCTTATGTTTAATGTTAATGGTAAGCCTTTTGTACTCAGAGATCTTACAAAGTCCCTTCTTTATGCCACCGTTGCATTTACAAACCAAGCCAAATGACAGTGGTGTGACTTTAGACTGCATGCTGGCATCACAGAAGCAAAAGAATTGTGACAGTGACATGTAACACAACAGCGTCAGCCTCTGCGGTGACATGTAATATTCATGTTGACCGTTTAAACAATAACAATGGCATAACACGGCAATAATAACATGGCAAGGACCTCATTATTTCTAAAAGCGGACATTTTTGGCCGCTGTTCTTTTGCTTTGAGTTATCTGCTAACCGCTTTTAGCTGCTTTCTTAATCTCCCGCAGTGGGTTGCACACAAAGCACGTCATCAAAAGCCGTACCCGGCCTGTCCGTGCTCCATCCTGTCCCTCTTACACAGGACCTTGTTTTGGCGTTATTACTGCCTCCGCTGCCGGCTTAAAGGTGGCACAACCCATACCCCCCATTCCAGGTACCAGGTACCAGCATTGTACCTTTTATACAGAACAGCAAGGTGTCGCTGTCGTCCCTGGTTTTATATAAGAGGAGGAAAAGATCGCTAGTTGCTAGGCTAATTTATTATATTCCCTCTCCTCTTCCGTGTATCTAACATTACCTTGCCAATGCCTACGTCAATCATAGACGTATGGAGGACGTAATGGAGGAGGGGAATGGGACTTTGGAGGGAGGTGGGAGTTGTGGATGTTCAAATTTTTTCGAAGTGCTGTGTGAAATGCAAGAAAGGTAAGAGTTGCTTTAATTAAAGGTAATAAAAAACTAATGCTGTAGTCACTATGAGTGGATACTGTATTGTTTTGGTGGAAAACAACTGAAACATGTTGCTGATATGTTCAGTAACATCATTTTTGCGATGTGCTAGAGACGTTAATTAGCATAATTCCCCCATTATGTTGATAGAAAACCAGATGACATTTGTGTATAAATGCATATGGTTAAAATGACAGTCAGTGGTTGGAGTTACTCAGGGAATACTGTCATAAAAATCAGCTTGAAATACAGCTTCAAATGACTACATATGATGTGAAATGTGGCTCTTACAGTGATGGACCCACTGAGAATTACCAATTAGCCCCCGTTAGCTTGTTAGGGTTTACCCACCCACAACTCTCCTCATTCCCACCTGCAGCAGACAGCTGTTTTTAGCCCAAAAAAAAGCTGTGATAAATCTCACTAAATTTCAAAACATAAACATGTCTTCTTACTCTGCTGTCACTCTCGACTCTCGGGACTATCTGTCACAGCTTCAAGGACACATAGACAATTCTCCCGCTAAATACAAAGCGTTGGCCGATGAATCATCCTAAAACGCTTGTGATGTCTTTATGGTATTTTGTCATCGCTGAGCATCCGTTCCCCCCGTGCATTTACTAAAATCTGTCTCCAGATGTACTCTATACTGTGTAATGATAACTCAGGGCGTCCCTGTGTGCTGTCAAAAGATTTCTGATTGGCTGGAGGCCCGGCTGGGTCAGCTGGAGGAAATGTGCGACTGCAAAAGGAAAGTCTAACATGAGGCTTTCTGGGGAGCTGATACTCATGCAGTGGAGAGTGATAGTGATTGCCATGGCAGGATTGACACAGTGGGTCATTTTAATGAGCCCAAACTGCTGTGTGCGCTGCTTTACAATCTGACAGATCATTGAAAAGTTACTGAGTGAAGCATGATGCACTGACCATTACTGCCGCTAATGAAATGCTTATTATTTCCACTGTAACTAACTTTGCTTCGCCAAAGAGCTGCACCTGGTAGGGAGCCAGGAAGATTGGGTTATTCATATGGAGACATAGTTAGAGGATATCAAGGGGTCGTGTAAGCAGCTGAACCTGACTTCGACTTTAAACAGCAGCTAGGTCACTGCATGCATGTAAATGTAGTCAATGAGGAGCTGCCAATTTAGATTTCGGTGACTCATTGACATTTTCGCTGAAGTAAACATGGCCTCGTTGCATTCATATGAACTATATTCATATTATTCTCATCCATGTGTGCGGTACAAGGCTCTTGGAAACAGCGCAGTACTCCAGAGCCCTGGGTGCAACATGCAGTATTCAAATGCCCTGGCTCCAAATAAAGGCTTGAGGAGAGAAAGCGCAGTGGAAGCCAGGGAGAGTGACCCACATTCAGCAGTAGTGGCTTCATCCCCGGCAGCTAGACGGTTGCTCGCGCCTCGTAGGGAACACAGCAACTTCCTGACCCCAGCCTCTGCTTCCTGCCAGCTCTGCGGTCTCGCTCCGCTCCGTGTCCCACGTCTCAATTGTCGCTGTCAGTGTCGGCTCGTCTTTTTCCCCGAACAGCTTTGATGGGAAATGTCAGCACCTCTCGCCGCGGAGCGCGCGCTCGTTCAGATCCTATGACTCTGGAAGTGATGCCTCCGCCGTGGGCCGTCTTGTCACGACACATCGGGTGACATGGAGAACCGCTGTTTATCAGCACTCATCTCTGATAAAGGAAGAAGAGGGTCAGGAGAGTCTGGCTCGCCTCAAAGTGCTTCCACTTTCACCGTGACAAAATAAGCCTCTCTATTAGGCCATATAGGACTGCACCACCGCCACCACCACTCCTCCTCCTCCTCCACCTCCTCCACCTCTACTGCTTCATTCCTACCATTCTTCCTGTCTTTCTCCCTCAACTGTGTACAAGTCATTTGAGGCCAAGCAGCAGGGGGGAGAGCATTAACCATTGTGAACTTTAATGTGTGTGGATCAAGTCACAAAAGGGGGATATACTGTATGTGCCAAGATTTTAATGAAATGGGCTGTTTTGAGCTGGAGTTAGTTTTTTAATGCTTAAAGAAAGTTGCATGTGTCAGCTCTCTGCGCCAGGCGAAATGCAGATATTTATGCAGGTTTATTCCACTGCTTGGCTACTACTGAAGTAATTCAGCCCTTTTGTAACCTTGAATAGGCGAGCCGAGTAACTTTGTTAAGGTAGGTCTAGTTTATACGCTTGAAGGACTCTTATTGTAGACCCATATCTATTGTTAAGGGCTTTTTGGTACGCTCAGCATGTTGCTGAGTGATGGTCTGGTTTGGAGACAAACAAACCCAAGCACAACCAATTAAGTCACACAGTCTATCTAACTCAACTCGAAGCCACGAAGTTCACCTGGGTCGACAGTACAGCTGTAAACTCATTAGGCATTTACGCATATACATTTGCATATTTATCCCTTTTCCCACCCTATCACTACAGCCTGTTAATATTCACATTTGTTAACATAGCCAGCCAGGAGATTATTCATTAACCTCTTCAACCCTGCAGGACCTGCCGGTGGGCTCATTAAACATGTTGTGCAGACAAACATTGTTCAGGGACACAGAAATGTAAAGAGTTCCCCAAAGAAACCAAAGAAGAGGAGAATGAGTTATAATAGTAAGTGGAATGTTATGAAAGTGCTGCAGAGGACGGTCTAATCAGCGGCCATTTTCCCCATTAACCACTTAATCAAACTGGAATGAACTCCTCCCGACACCGTTAATTGTGCTGGACCTTTGTGATGTGCCCGGGCTTTGTGGGGGAAATCATACATTCTTCACGATGTTAAAAGCGTATGTTTGGGGGGAGAAAATTGCACAGTTTCATCCCCATCATCTATTCCCACCGATAAGTATCAGTGTGCCGGCCCCTTTTTGTGCTCTAAATGGCTTCCATTAATCTTTTTTAATTAATATAATGTAAAATACCACCGAGTGCTGTTCATGTGGTCGGTCCTTTCGCATCGGTTTGGTTTTTAAACCCTTTCATCAAGAGTTAATCTACAGATTGGCAGTGAAAGCTCTGCCTCTGCAGAAATGGACGCCATTACTTTGTCCATGTGACCGCATCGGTCTAATGAAAGCTGTAATCTCATCGCCGCCGTGTGTTTGTGTCAGTGATTGGTGACACGTGCAAATCACAATTTAAGATTCATTATATTAACTTCTTTGCTTTTACACTCAGCTGCTCGTTTAGGTCTCGAGCTTTTGGGAAGTCAGTCGATCAAATGTCTGTTTGTCTGACAGATGGATAAACACACACAGACCTGGGGATTTTCTGTACTTTCCCACTTTTTTCTTTTCTTCTCCAAAGCGTATTTGAATACAGCCAAATCCTCCTGCAGACTGCGGTGGTTTATAGAAGGAGCCTGAGAGACAAATTGACAAAAGCTCAGAGCTCCTCATTTCCAAGGTAATCAAACAAGCAGTCCTCAGGTATAAAAAAATGTGTTTTTCATTTGACTGCACAGGCGTACGTTAACTGTTTTATCTTTGTAAATTCATTTTCCGGTCGCTCCAAATGAAACTGCAAATCTTTCGATCACCGAATGTGTTTGTTCTCTCTCCAAACACATTTCTTTGTTTTCATCCGGACAGCTTTATGTTCAAGTCTTAGCCTCCCACGAAATGTGCCGTGCTGCCGCTCAAGTTGTGAAATATTTTGACGTCTCTCTGGGTATGCAGATTTATTTTATGTTGCCGGTTCTTTCTGCAGCCTCACAACTCACTGCTCTTTGACACTGTCGTCTGTGAGACATGTTTTAATATCAATGATGGTGTCGGAGATAAAAGAAAATTGTGGGAAATAATGCTCCTGATCCCTTTTGATTAAAATGAATGACTCCATAATAAAAGGTGCATCTTAATTGTTACTTACAACAACAACATGTTGTCCTCTAATGCTTTAACATATCATGTGCTCACGCCAACAGCACCAAAAACCACATCTGGAGTGACTCTCTACGGACACATGAGTCAAACTATTAACTTTTTCAAAAACCAAAACGAGCCGCTAATACTGAAAAACCCTGATTAACAGCAGTTCAGCATTAACAGTGGATCAAATTACCCCACGCGTCTGGGAGAGACTGATTAATTCATCAGGACGTGTTTGGCTGCAGACACCGCTGTTAACTGTGATGTAATCGGTTATTGAGTTTAAGGAAGGTTGCTTTTTTTTTCACAGCACCGAAGCAGGTGTTGCATAACTTTATTCGAGAAATAAATGAGCGACAGAATGTCTCCACTCTCCGTTGCTTTTCATCTCATAGCAGATTTCGGTCGGTGATTGGATGACATTCAGTGAGGGAGATGCAATAATGTGGAAAATCAGACGGGGGGAATATGTTTAGGTTGATCGGCAGGTAGTGAGGCATCCACCCTGGGAGGTTATCACATTTCTCAGTCAGCGTCAAATTTCTGTCCCCCTTCCTCCTCCATTAGATCATTTTCGGCGTGCACAAAGCAGCCCTCCTCCAACACACACAGCCTCATGCGGTTATCTTCAAAACCTTTAGGGGTTTAGGGGACAAGACTAAGATAAGCCATATTTTCCACTGCAGGCAGCCTCTATTTACCTGTCCCTCCCTCTTTCATGTTGTCACAGACAGAAATTGGCGAGGTTTTATTACTATCTCTCCCTCCCTCCCTTCTTTCAGCTTTTTTATGATGCCTGCCAAGAGATTTGCCGAACCAATCTGTAGTAATAGACACGGCTCTACCCAGCGTGAAGGATTGTACTGCCCAGTAGGCTACAGTTTCAAAGGAGGCAGTGGTGTGGAGAAGTTGCATCTACCCACCACAACTAACTTTTGATTTTAATGATGCACTCTCTGTCTGAGTGAGTGGTCTTCGCAGCTGTTATTTGCAAAGCTGAACATCAAATCCTGTACACAAAGATCAAGAGATTCACTGTTTACTGCTGTCCTGAGTGCAGTGCTCTTTGGGTCAGGCACAGTTGCATTCAATTGTCGGGACTAAAAAAAATAATTGTGGGATATTTGAGAAAGAGAACAGAGTTTTTGATTATCGGTCCAGAGAAGCTATTTCTCAGTTTGAGGCTGTTAAGATGTTAGGATGGACTGTTTGTGGTTCAGCATGCAGTCACAACCTTGTGTCCACTGTAAACACTGGAAGTCCCAACAGAGCTGAGAGGGAGGAGTGAGACAGAAGTCAGTCACGAGGCCGAGCCGTGCTGCTCTGTGCCGACACAAATGCACTCTGGCAGCATATCCCTGCCTTTTACGCAGCATAATGGGAGTAATGGTAAATGAATAATGGCTAAGATAATGCATTGTGAGCGCACGGGAAACTCGCCAATCTCAATGGAAGAAATTCTGATAAAGACATGATTGGGTTAATGCATATTCATAAAACATGGCAGCCATCCAGGGCTGCTAATCTAACGATTGTAAATGCATGAATTGGTTTTTTCCACTTCCCTCTGGTGGCGCGGTCCGCATGATATGCCCCGTCACATTTTCACTCTTATCACGTTTTCATTTGAAACAGGGCAATATTCATCCTAGCATCTGCAGTGATGTACTCCAGTGGCAGAGAGCTTCCAACTCAATGCACGGCGCTCCCCGCCTGCCAACGGAGCATATTGTTCAAGTGCTTTGGCATACAATCACAAGAGCGGTCGCAGCGCCTGAAATTCAAATTTTCCATCACGCTGAAGGACAACAGCTTGTTTTCACTTTCATGTCACAGAATTGAAAAAGTCACATTATTTCTTTGTGTGGTGGAATTTAACGTGGAGCTGTGTTTTGGCTCAGAAGTCCAGCTGGCATAGAAACACTTGGATCCGAAGCGGGATCTTTTTAAGGAGAGTTTGAAATGAAGGACTACAGTAATCATCCGGAATCTGACACTATAGCGAGGCGACCTTTGGCACTGCTGGACTCCACCCACCCCTCCACAGTATTTCCCAGGTGGACTCACCCACAGCTATGAGATAGGCCAGGTTCCTGTTTCCGTGAATGCCAGACATGGATAAATATCACTCCTCTGCTCGGCTGCAGGAGCTGCGGGCTGCACTGATAGGATCATACCTCAGCTATGACAACATGCCTCGTGGTCATATGCACATGTTGCCACGCATGTTCATGTTGTCATTCACTCACTGATCTAAACAGACTCACTGCTGCATGAAGATGCAAGATACAGTTCACCGCAATTAACTGATGTTGCTGCTAATGTTCCTGTTTACACATCACTTTAGATGGCAATCAGTCTTGCTTTAATGCACTTTCGTCCACCATTGGTACGTACACCTACAAAAAGTATTGCTCCAGACTTTGTATATAACCCACGTCATTGAGAAGGCTGCGGTCATGTGACCAATGTGCTGACGGGAGTAAAGTAGAAAGTAGTGTAAAGACCAAAAAGGCGCAAACACCGGACTCTCCCTGAGGAGACTGATGTTGGTGTCCTGTGTTGAAGTTAACTCTGAGTTATTTTAAAGGACCAGTGTGTACTAACCCCAGTGAGCAAAAGGCTTCATTTGCCTGCATTCACCCTATCCACGTTTCGTCAGTCTTTACAGGGATAGGGAACGGCACATTTGCTAGTCGCACTTGCATGTTCTCCCTGAGTCAGCGTGGGTTTTCTCTGGGTACTCCAGCTTCCTCCCACAGTCCAAAGACATGCAGGTTAATTGGTGACTCTAAGTTGTC
>JAPZEB010000006.1:28713171-28723420 GCA_029783705.1 Chaetodon striatus
TGTGATCAATGTTATCCATTGCGGCTGTGCAAAATAGGTCTTTCCTCAGTTTTGGGGGAAAAACCACGGCTTCTTCAATGTATCTGTTTACAACTGCATCCCCCAACTGAGCTGATATGTCAAGTATTCCATCATATGGAATACTGAGACCATGATCATGAAGCATTTCAACCAGGTGTCTCTTTCTGGTCCCAGCATGAACAGACATTCCTATGTAGACTGGAAATGGGGTTTCCCTGTGTCGGGAATGCCTCTGTGTGGCAGCACCTTCTTTGTACTTGGAAAAACAGTTGTACTGAAGGAGCTGAGCCATGGCCAGGTCAGTTGTAGTTGCTGCAAACCTCAGCTGAGATTTTATATCTGCCCCATGTTCAATCATACAGACAAGCTGTAGCAAAGCTGGAGGCAAAGAATCATAAACTGAACTCTCATAGAGATTACCCTCAAACTTAGAGTTGTAGTCGACCATGTGCCTGCGCAATATCTTTGCAGTTTTGGCAAGAATTATGGCATCACAGTAGGTTGATGCTTCTGACAAGACAGGACCCACATCTTTTTTCAATGCCAGAAGTACATCTCGCCCTTTTTTGTAGGCTTCAAGTCCAGGAATCTTTGCCAAAAGTCTTCCATTCAGCCTAGTCAAATTCACGTCAGGTATGTCTGTCCCAAATTGCTTAAATTTGCATATTTACTTCAAAGAAGAAAATTCTCATTATTATTTTTCTTGAAACCAGCTGAATGACTCTCTCCACAAATCCCTGATCATCACGTATCAAAGCTTTTCATGTACAACTTCATATAAAAACTCAAATCGCCACTTTGACAGAAAACACAAACATCAGTTTACCCTAAAACGGTTTTAGTAGAATAAATCTAAAGATCACAGCAATTCAGATTAAATGTCAAAACGTGACCATTTTTGGTACAAAATGCCACATTTAGGTAAATTTATATATTAAACCCTGAAATAAGTTTTTGTGAAGGAACATAAAGCTTTTTTCTCTGTGAGTTAAATCAGCTGAGATTCATTAGTGTTTCAAACACAATATTTGATGTCGTCTGACTTTCATATGAACAACAGTGTGAAGAGTTCTTAATCCTCTACAGAAATACAAGTGTACAGAAAGTGAAATATATTTCAAGGATGTTTATTGAAGGTGTTAGTTTGTATTAATCCTTGTTGAAATGATATCGGGAAAACCGGAGTGCCCGGAGAAAACCCGTTGAAGGACAGCACGGAGATATTTAGTCCTGACAGACAGAAACAAAGGAAACACCTCGACCCCAACCGTAAACTGTTGGCTCGTTGGTTCGTGTACAGCGTCTCCATGACAACGCACAGAGCTGACCATTAACAGGTGAGAGGTGGAGTGTCTGTCTGTCAGGACTAAATATGACCCTCCGTGCTGTCCTGTGGCCTGTTATGGTCTGTGTACGTGCCTGTTGACGTTCACTCTCTGTTGGCCCTCTGGTTCTTGTACTGACGCCGGTGTTTTGGTGTCAAGAACTTCTTGAACCTGCGCCACAGAGAAATGTCGTCCTGTGTTTCAGGCACTTCCTGGGGAGCGCTGTCCTCTCTGATGTCCTCTCTGATGTCCTCTCGTGGCGGATGGGTGATTAGGGACATCCTCTCTTGCTGGAGAGCCTCTGCTTGTCTCTGCTTTTTCTGCGTGGCCTCCTTCTGTGCTCTCAGTTGGCAGGCCAGCTTGTCGTTGGAGTCGATCTTCACCTGCAGCTGCTTCTTCAGGTCCTCCTGGAGCAACAACAGATAGGCAATCGCCTCCTCCCGCTCTCTCTTCATCTCCTCCATCTTCTTTTCCAAGGCTTGATTTTCTTCTCTAAGCCTCTCAACCAGCATCAGGTCAGTGGTGACGGTGTTCGTCAGCTGGCTCTTGACTTCCTGCAGTTCTTGCTGCAAGACGTCAGTCTGCTGCTTTTCAGCCTGAAGCTGCTCCGTCAGTTCACTTACCTGAGCTGCCTGGTCCACCTCAGAGGGAGGTGCTGTGGAGGGCACACTTCTCAGTGTTTTCACCTCCTCTTCATACTTGAACCTCAAGCTGCGCTCATACTGCAGCTTGGTGTTCATGTTCTGCCACTTGCGCCTTTCAAATCCTGCTGCCTGGTCAGCCATGACCCTCATCCGCCTCTCATTGTAGAGGGCGTACTCTGCATGCTGCAGGCGCTGGTGAAGCGGCACAAACTGTGGCGGTCCTCCGCCCCTCACTGGAAATGGGGGTCTTCCTCGTGGAGCTCTCCTGACGTAGTATGCGTCACCTTTCTGTACCAGAGTGTCATACTGTTGGTCAGTGTTGAGCTCCACAGGTTCACTCACCACCTGTTGCTGTTGTGGAGCCTCAGCTCCTTCTGCCGTGGTGAGCTCCATACTTCTGTCCTCCTGCTGGGATGGTGGCGCCTCAGCCACCGGCTCAGGTGAGAGCTCCTTGCCTACCTCCTGATTGTTGGAGGTATCGGAGTAATTCTTCCTGAGCTTGGCTAAGAGCCTGTCTTTCTCCATCTCGAGGGCCTTGATCTCCATCTCCACCTTCTGGGCCCAAACCTCTGGATCTGAGATCTCCACGGTGTCCATCTCTCTGTAGATGTGGGTGCAGTTATCCAACCGTATGGCTCCAATGGTATCCTTGAAGTGTTTGTGGATAAGTGCTGACTTTAGAGTCTTGTACCTGTATATCCTAATTTTGAATGTCTTTGATGTGGGTTGTTTCGTGACGTCACTCTGACGTAACAAAGCACAGTTCAGGAGTGCCTTTGATCGCTACGTTGCAGGTCGCGCAGAACACAGGTTAAAAAAAAAGAACTTGGCTGCTGTAATGCGCATGCGCAAGAACTAGTTCAAATACGAAGACACACCGGGACCTGCAGACCGAGGAGAAGCAGCTGAAGAAATTAACACGAGTCTTTATGTTACCTACAGACTGTGTAAGTACCTGTGCTGCTGTATTTCAACAAAGCAAAGCAGAAATTAACACTATTAGTTTGATGTTCACGACGCCGTTGTGCCAAGCTAGCTCGGTGTTAGCATGCTAGCTTGTAGCATGCTGCGGTGCGGAGCAACAGTAAACAGAAACATGCTGTCAGACTGTTTTCACCTCATGTGTGTATATTAATGTCTTGATCATGTGACTGGCTTGATTGTCTGCTGCTGTAGCCTGTAAAATAATTTTTGAAGGCCATTTAGATGTCAGAGGGGGTTAATAAAGTCAAATCAAAGAGATGTGGAAACGACGTGTGACAAACAGCAAGATCCAAACAGTACAGAGAATGGTACTGTGTAATATATGTTTATCCTTAGTCATGTATTTCATACTGCAGTTACAGAAATGACAGCTGTGCTCAAAGATACACACTCAGCAGCCACTTTATTAGGTACACCTTGCTGGTACCAGGTTGGACCCCCTCTTTAATTCTTGGTGTCACAGATTCAACAAGGTGCTGGAAACATTGGTCAGAGATTTGGGTCCATATTGACACGATGACATCACACAGTTGCTGCAGATTAGTGGGCTACACTGGAAACAATAAAGTGGTTCATAAACAGCTCAAAAAAGTAAATTTGTGATACTGATCCCACATTGAAGGAAGTGCAGTTTAGGTCTACAGCCAATAGCCCACATAAAAACAATGTTTTCTTCTTGCAGCTGCCAGTTGTCCTCAGCTCAAACTCAGATGGCTGAGAGATGAGTGCAGGAGAGAGATTGTGAGGGAGTTCCTGACAGCAGGGTGTTGCACAACTGCTCCAGCAGAGGACCCTGCCTCTGCGTCCTCAGAATTACCCAGCTATGATGAAATCAACTTTTTATGCATTTGAGACAGAGCCCAAGCCCAAGAACAGCTACTTGGCAAGGAAACGAGGTAATAGGCCATTTGAGGCCAGGGAGCTGACGTTGAGACTCTAAACCACTTCTCAAACATCTTTTAACATTTACATGAAGCACAACTCTCTCTCTAACACACCTGTGGAGCAGCTTTTTAGTTTCGGAGGATTGGTGCTCACCCTTAGAAGGAACAGACTGTCTGATAAGAGGTTTGAGAAGCTTCTGCTAATGGGATATAATTATTGTTTTACTTCTGAACATTTAGACCTGACTTTATATGTCAGGGCAGGGATAACAAAACAAGGAGCTGGACAGGATATCAGCATAAATGTGGTGTTGTGAAACATTTCTATTTTGTAAATACTCATTGCTGTTTCTATGATGGAATGTGCAGAAAAACATGAGTGAAAAGTCGAGGAGAGTGTTGCTTTTATGTTTCAAATGTATATGTATAAATACATATAGTATATCCCATCGGGTTTGAGAGGCTGCCATGTTTGCAGTTATGCAGTTAGACTGAATGTTGTCTCCTCATGTAAGGTTAACTACAAAATGCATTTCCTGCATAAAATACATGTGAATGCTGACAGCTGAAATTGCAAAGCATTGCCAAAAATACAGGAGCCTTAAAGCATAAATGTGTGGCATCACATTGCTGAAAAACCTGGAAACTGAATCATAAAACTGCCAGAGTTGGAAGCTGAACTGCACTAACTTAAGGAGCTAAGAGCTGAAATACATTGTTAGAAAAGCTGGAAACTTAACTTTCCAAGGTGGATGCTAAAGAAATGCTTTGTAGTACTTTGAAAAGTACAAAAGGTAAAAAGTTGAATACAAACATAAATTCCCTTGAGGAGAATAACTTTTTGAATGCTGATTCAGCATTCACATTATTGTTGTTTTTAAAAAAGTGGATTCAGTTCCAAAATGAGCTGCCTGAATAGGTTATACATCACTTTCTCAGAAGAGGGTTACTGAAACTTATGTAGTAAAATAACAAATAAAGTAACTTACTTTTCATTTCAAGTAAAGAAGCCTATTACATTTCCTACTTTTTAAAGGAGTAGCCTAATGAGTGTGAGTGTGAGTTTTTGCATTTCCTTAGTAACAATACCCGCTATCAAAACTGCACGGATAATGAACACCAGAAGTCTCATGTTTTTTTTTTTCTTTGACAGGGACCTGTATTGCTCACACTACAGTGACATACTATCCATCATACTACCACATGGCTCTGACAGTAACATAAGTGAGGAAGCATCTGACAGTTTCATGTCACATCCCTGACTGCGTGACAGTGTTGACGGTATAAATGGAAACCAGACAAGGTGGCTACAACTCATATGCTTTTGCAATATACAGCAGTTGTTTCTGTCGTTTCCGTTTTAAAAGTGGTAAACAAAACGCATCTGATGTCCCAGTGTAGGGTTAATTCGCATCGGTATAATGTAGTCCAGTGATATTTTGAACTCTTGCAAAGGGTATGCTATCTGTGATAAAGTTAGGACCATCTGTCTTTAAACATGAGCTGTTCTGCACAGTGATGATATAAGCCCGTGGCTAAGGTAAACTTACCGAGGAGCCTGCCCAGAAGGGACAGGAGTTTCGGATAGGTGGTGAGTTGCTGAGGGACAGAGCTCCAAAGCAAAGCGCCACCATGGAGCCGCCGAGCAGCAGCTGCAACAAGCCCAGCGAGAGCAGCGGCCGCCCCGGCAGCAGCAGCCGGGAGCCACCGCCGGCGATCCGCGAAGAGGCGGACAAGCCACGGGGTCGGTTTCGGTAAGACGGCTCAGCGAGCTGCGAAGCCCCGATAACCGGACAGCAAGACCCCGGCAGCACCACTGGGAGGGACATCTGAGGCTCGACGGACAGGACGAAAAATACAAAGAATTTAACGAGTCTGTCCCCAGAAGCGTTGTATTCACGGATTACAGGGTGGATCCTCGCTGGCTTCAGTAGAGCTGCTGCTCGGTGCCCCTGCCATGATGGTGTCCAGTTTTAAATAACATGCTCGCTGAGCGGCAGGGCTTGGATTGACTTTTACATATTTTGGCAGCGGGCTGACAAAAGTCCCTACGGGGAGGGGCAGAGCAGACCATGTGTAATATGTAAACAGGATGGGCTGTCTTCTTGAAATCTTCACAATATATCATCCTGAAACAAAATGCACACTCGAGGCCTTACACAGTATTACACGCATATATTAAAAACAGCCATATACATTTGTTTACCATGCAAGGAGGGGTCACTCTGCACCAGACCCGTGCGCAAACGTTTGAAGGGCAGGGGCTCCAATAGGAAAAGGGCACCCTAACTCCCCACCACACCCCCTTTTACATTCCTGACATTGTGTATTTGAAAATGTCATTGGTGTGAAACATTCACACCCAGGACCCAATCAGAGTGATATTACCATAAAAGTTCATCAGACCTTAAAACGACACTTACCTTTTTGGAAATTTTACACTTGTGTTTGTTTAGGTTAAAATGCTATTAACAAGCTGATGGCACACTAATAATGCAAGTGAATTCCACCAGAGACTAAAACTCATAATTATACCATTCTCATATGGTTCTAAGAAAATGCTGACCAATCAATGCAATGATTGTCTTCCCCATGTGGAATAAATAGGCTAGTAACAGGAACACTTGTGGATATAAACTTGACTCCGTAACAATGGCAGACAAATGCGGACCACTGCTTCCACCTCCAGCCGCTCCAACAGGGAAATCAGTTGGCAAAAAAGAACATGCAGTAAAAGCTAACACTAAAGCCCCTTTTACAGTCAGATTTTCCGCGAATGTTGGGTCGATTTGCAGGCAAGCTGCGAGCGTTTAGACACACAGAGCCGGATTAGCGAGTTGGTCCGAGGTGCCCAATTTTCCGCCTAGTAGGGTAGTCATATTGGCGGAACGGTTTTGATCTAAACAGAGTGAGGTGGCTGTCCGCCTCGGGAGGGTCTGTCGATGACTTGTGGGCGGGGCTGTTGATGCCACCGCATGTGCAACCCACTGGCGTGAACTTCAAACCAGGAAACAGCTGATAGCAGGAATCTAGCAGCACTTAGGAGACACAAAGCAGAAGATGAGCAACTGGGGAGATAAAGAATTGCTTGCCCTCGCTAACGAGGAGGCCATTAACCGTCAGATGACAGGAACCATGACGGACGGGCCGATGTACGAGAGAATCGCTGAAGGACTGACCAGCCAGCTTTCCTCGGTACGTCACCTTTTACGTCACACACTGAGCTGCATGTTCTGTCACTAGCTCACGCCCCCCATTGCCTCGAAAAAGGTGCATTCTGTATAAACAAAAGTAGGCAGGCGGCATTTTGCCGCACTCCCCGATTTTGTTTTTATACTGCCAATGCTGAAAGAAGACAGATTGGGCTTTCCTGCAAATTTGCACAGTTCCTATGTAAAAAGGGCTGATGTGTCAGCCCTGTGATAGTCTGGTGACCTGTCCAGGGTGAACCCTGCCTCTCGCCCAATGTCAAGAGGTAAGAGGTTACGGAAAATTAATGAATGAACATAACCGTATGTTAAGTACATAACCTGACAACGACATTCGTGTAATGCTTCTTTATTAGATATCGTACAAACTGTTTTATGCACATTTTCGTAACATATCGTATGAGCCGCTGTATGGAGAGTCGTTGCAATTAATAATAATCCTGCTGCTACAGTTCAGGTTCTTCACTGTCACCTGCAGCCGGGCTGTTATATTAATAGTGCTTTTATACCACTTCCTTTTACTCCACAACCTGAAACACTGAAATTTTCACTTTTGAAATGTAAAAAATTTCCCACTGTGATATTTCAAAACTGGCTAATACCAGGTTATAACCACACAGCAAATCTTTACAGGTAAGCCTGGTTTTTAAGTGTCAACGTCCTCATGGCTGCTGAATTAGAACGATTAAACGGTGAAGAAACTTTCTATATAGCGTGAATATTTTTCTGAAGTTTATAATTACGTCCTCTGATTTAACATTCACAGTTGAGACAGGTTGGAAATAATTAGGGAGTTTCAAATATTTTTGAATGTATCAAAAATGAATATACCAGCCTTTAGAAAATGTTCGTGCCCCCCTCTGACCCCCAGGTGAAGATCGTTTGCAGTGTAGTCTGGGCCTTTTTCCAGTGGGGGCCATTGCCTTTGTAAACATTATGTATGCTGTAGTGGAGGGTGTTAACGGGAGTTCAAAGAGAGCTCCTCAGTGGAGTGTTCTCAGCCCCCGGCTATTGCCACTGTATCTCTTCAACAGCACAGGGGTGACGTCTAACAACTGCAAATTGCATTTATACGTGGTCAGTATTATCTGTAAGAACGGCGTGATAACTCTGCAGGCTGCATGCAGCAGGACTGACTGCACCCCACCCTCCCCACACCCACCTGCATCCCCCTCCTACGCAGCCAAAGCCCAGCTCCTCATACCACCATGTGTGAAACCTTTTTTTTTTTTTTTTCTTTCATCTCGTTTCTTTGTTCTTCTCGGGGGAGGAGTGGGCTCCAGAGTGGAGGTTCCTGCTGCTGGAAGGTTGTTATGTTAGGCTGATTTAAATTAGAATAATTTTGAGCACACTCCTCAAAATTGATGCCTCCCAGCAAACTAGGGCAGATTTGTTATGGCCATTTGCTGTGCCCTCCCATGCTCTTTAATGGCTGTGCAGCGCTCCAGCCTCACAGTGGGTCGTGAACTCTCACATGTATTTTTTTCTGTCTTTTACATTCATAACGAGAGTGGGCAGCATCCTCGAATCGTAGCGTTAGACAACAGTTCAAAGGCAGTTAAAACAAGCGTTCATGCCTTTTAATACCAGTCTGTATGAAGTGAACTGGTAACCATATCCAAGCAGCGTAATTCTCCTCAGTGGTGAGGTTTTAAGGACTGTGGTTGCCTTTGTTTACTCCTCTGTGGGAAGTGTTTTGTTTAAGAAAGCAATTCCTCTTGTTGTAGCACTAGAAAGCATCCTGCAGCAGAGGGACCACGAGAGACAGAGAACAGTGATGTTATTTCAGGCTCAGGCTTGAAGGCACTTCTCTAATTTCTCGTTGCCCGTGTAAAATTCAGTTGAATCTTTTCTCCACAGTTCTGGCCATTGTCAACCTCACACAGCTAAGATCTGGGCAGAGAACAGGGTCACATTCGTGGTCAGGAAAATAATTTTGCACACTGCCCCTCCGGTTCAACTTTGTCCTACTTTATTTACCGTAGGTGTGCTCATTGAGATAAAACCAACATTTCGGCTGTGCTCATTTTCGGTTTCTCCTCCAACAGATGCGACTAAAGCAGGGGTTTGTTGTTTGTTGATTTTGTTGTTGTGATGCTCCTACATCCCCATATGAGCAATTAACTAGTAAAATGTTATCATTTGTTATCAAGGGATCATTTCTAAATAATGAAAAACCGAAAAATTAGGGCACAGGTTGAAGGCAGAGTGTTTCTTTTAATTATATGTTTCCCCCTACAGACCATATACATTCTTTTTCTCTTCCCTCATTAGGAATGGATGGTATGTTAGAAAGTTGCTGTAGGAAGTTTCAACTACTTAGTATTGGTATTGACTACAGTTAATTACTTCTCCATCAAGATAGCCTCCATTAGCTCTCTACCCACCCACGAAGAAACACTTAAGGACTACAATAATCACTGAGTATTACAGCCCACAGAGTCGAGGCTATTTGAAATGAATTTGACACCTACCCAGGATTTACGACTTGAAAGGTTCTTGCATATTTAAAGACATCAGAACAGAGGATATGTTTTTGTCTGTGGAAAACAAATCGGGGCATAAATGATACTCACTTCCTGCTTGTTATCATTAATGTACTGTGTGATAAAGTCAGACAGAGTGGATCAAGTGTGTTTGTATGTACTGTAAGTGGACACACATTTAACGTTTGTATGGAGTCTAATGTCCAAAGTATCTTCTGCATATCTATATTATAAGATGATTATGCACACATCGACTTATCTAAAGAACAGAATAGGTTATAGGCCTTTAAGGTATCAGCTGAACCCAGTGCCAAGTAGTATCAAAACTCTTCCACTCAAATAGTACTTGTATTTTATACTTGTAGTACCCAGCTCTAGAAAGAAATGACTATTGGTATGGTTTTGCTCGCAGCCAATCATCACAATTGTCAATTGTGCCCCGCCTGCATTGGTTGGTGTTTGAGCGTGCTGAGATGGCACCAAAATGCTCAAAGGTATGACTATACTACATGCCTGTGGTGCCTGGGGGCATTTTAAGAAGCTAAATGCTTACATTTACACCATGGGTAATTCATGAAGCAGGGAAAAAAGGTATCAGATAAAGTACTCTGGTATGATATCATTTGAGTCAAAGCATACAGTTTGAAAACGAGGCGCGGCTCCAACTAGAAAACAATGTTTGGATGCATTGGATGT
>JAPZEB010000006.1:28726042-28736750 GCA_029783705.1 Chaetodon striatus
GCTTTACAAAACCAAATAAAAGACAAAGCAAATACAACGAGATGAAAGCACTAAAATCAGAATTCACATAAGAAAGTAAAACTCGCAATAATAATTTAGTTAAAATCAGCAAAAGGCAGATTTTAAACAAGTTGGTTTTCAGAAGGGATTTAAAAGATGACACCGGCAGCCCTGATCTCCTCCGGCGGGTCATTTCAAAGTCATGGAGCTCTGACTGCAAAGGCTCTGTCACCTCTGTGAATTAATCTGGACCAAGTAACAACAAGAAAAGATTGACTGAGGATCTCACGGTGCGAGACAGAACATGGGGCAATAAAAGATCAGTTATATAACTTGGAGCAAGACCTCTCAGCACTTTGTAAGTAATCAATAAAATCTTGAAATCAATTCTAAAAGCAGCAGGTAACCAGTGCAGGGAAGCAAGGACTGATGCGATGTGGACATGTTTTCTAGTCCGAGTCAAGATTCTGACTGCAGAGTTTTGGATGAGCTGAAAGTGTGAGAGGGACAATGGGACAAAGGGACATTGCTAATGGGACTTAAAGAGCTAACAGTATTTAACAATGCTAAAAGGAGGTTTGCGGATCAAAACTGAGCCACTTGTACCCCCTTTCCACCAAAATTAGCATGTGTGCATGAGTTTTTTAAACACGGGTCAACCTGTTAAAAATTATAGTGATAAGACTCCTTTCCCATTGCCCGTAGACCAGAGCTGTATGTGGCTTTGCAGCAGATGAGTTTGTCTTTCTGTGTGTGTAAGGGTGTTTTTGATGAGTCATATTCAATGTTACAGAAAACAGGTTAGTAAACAGTAGAAATCAGCATGGAGGCTGGGGAAAACTACAGTGGTTCTTTTTTTATATCTCTTACTTGTTGAATTTCTCTTTCAAACTCGGTGCAGACTAATTCAGATTGATGTTTGAGTGCTGCTTGGGTGGAGGCAGATGTTATTTGTTGAGGCACACCATTACACCTCGCTAGTAAAGGGGCTAAAATGAGTGTGCTCACCTAGGTGCAGTGTTTTCATTAATGCCAATCAGAGCTTGAGCCGTTAAATACCTGTGACCTGTCATTTATGTTTTAAGGTGATCCTCTGTTGTATGTTACATTTTACAGCTACCCTAGTATTTAGTATTATTCTTAATGTTCATTTCATTCCCTCTTTTGGAGACTAGCTGAAAGTTAAAAAGGTTAATCAAAAAAACGAATACAAAACTTGTCGTGCACAATTAGGAATACGTAAATTGCTGCTCCTCAGTGTACAGTAAGTAGAGGCCTATAAATACTGTCTAATCAAACAAATTTTGGCCCTTCTGCCTTTTTTGCCTCGGTGGGGCTCTGTGGTTGGCTTGGATGGTGGTGGCGTGTGGTTGCAAGTCCTCATCGGGATGTGGAAATAAACTCACCAATCTGTAAACTCGCCTCTTGCTGACTTCTAGCTAGCTAGAAGCTAGCTAGCCAGGTCATTGTTTTCAATGTAAACATCAGTAAACTTCAAGTAAACAATGGAAAAGAACGGACACCAGCTGAGCATCTTGCCAGTCACCGTACAGACATTTATCAAGAACTGTAACATCCTTTGATTCACTGAATCTCAACCAGGCAGCTCCTTCTCTACATGCCGATCTGAGGGAGCAGAGGACTCTGACCAGACAGGAGAGGAGGAGTGAGCTTTATGGTTAATAAGGACTGTTGTGTCGGTGGGAATTTGAGGTGCTCCTGGTCCTGCTGTGGATGACTGCTGTAACATGACTCCATGCAGAGGTGACTGCGGTGCAGCGCTGCCATGTTCGGGAGGAGTGACCTCTCAGATGGTCTCGTTGAGGTTGGGATGTGTGGACAGTTAAATCATTCCACAACCACACACCATGGGAAACCATGGATTACCGGAACCATCCAGAATCACGGACAAATATAAAGCATCAGGGATCCCATTTCACTGGAGTTGTACCTTGTATTGTTTCCATGTGACGAATAAATAATGATTGACTGGTGAGTGATACTCAGAAAGTGACGCTTACGCAACATGTTCTCCAGCATCTGTGTAATATACCATTGAAATAAGATGTAATTCCATATAGGTAATTTATCATAGCATCACACAAAGGATGAGACCATTTTGTGTTCTTGTTATCGGATGATACGGGATTATGAATTTAAAATCATATCGCCTTCAGATCAAATCAGGATTTACCATTCTCTTATAAAAGACTGTTACCAGGCAACAAGCCTAAGCCTAGCAAGGTGTCTGAATGCATTTGCTCAGAATATTAGCACTTCATTTACTTAAGGAAATTGCTACATGTCACCAGGAAGGGGGTTAATTATTCTCTCCTGCTGAAACCTGAGATAGACACAGGCATTGAAATTGAATTCATAGTGAGTGGCAGAGGATTGTTTGGCTCCAGCCCGTGTTCTCTCGCAGCCACTGTGAATGGCTCGTGTAGTAATTCGGCTCCCACTGCCCAGAACATCACAGAGTCCTTTTGTGCACCGAGTGCCATTTTGCTGCTCATCTACTGTCACAACCGAGTATTGAGAAACATGATCTGTGACGCTGAAGTGTCCTGTGATGTAAAATAGGCCGAAAAACAACTTGGCGGCGCCGCATATGGGAAGACAAAGTGCAAAAGCAGCATCATCTGTAACTCCAGCCGAAGCCCTCTTAAATACACAGCATGTGCATTAACTTGTTAAGCAGCATCAGTGCCCCTCTTATCATGTGCTGCAGTTAATTGAAGCCTAATGAAACCAGCAGACCGAGGCTGCAGTGGGGCCGAGGATGTGGAGGCGGCTCAGCGCTCAAACACTCTGTTTTTTTCCCCCCATCTCTCACTTTCAGTTTCCCTCCCTATCTGTCCCCAACCAAGCAGGCGCTCGACTTGGCTACCTTAGTGGACCTCCATGAGCTCGGTGTGGGAGAGCAAGCCAATTGGAACTGACAACAGGTCCCCAACACCCTCTCTGCCCACCTCTTGGTGTCGTGGCTGTTGTGTGTTGCCTCCCCCGGGGCCCGGCGTTATCTGGTGTGGTGAAGGCGAAGGGAATAGTTTGTGTTTGCAGAGCTCAAACACCTGGGCCCAGTGTGTCTGCCGCCTGTCATGTTTTACAGCGTTGAAAGCTTCACTGGGTATTGGGCAAGACATTTATGCTGCGGAAATACAGCCCTCAGCTGAAGTGGGACAGAAGAAAGACCTTTCTGCTAATTGAGATACTGTAAATTCACCAAACCTTTTGTTACTGACTTTGAATTGATCACTTCAGCACTGCTCCGTCATATTGATTTCCTGTCAGGTTAAAGCTGGCTTGTTTGCTTCCCTTCTATGGTATCAGCTAACTATCACTGGCTTGTTTTAAACACATCTGATTCGGTACACTAATGTACAAGCTCATGTGTTTAGAAGCGAGCATCATTAGTCACAAGGCGTTGTAAATTCTGCCTTGATTGCTTTGCTTCTTGTGTGTCTGCTTGTGTTAAGACAACGTTTAACATTTGAGAGTTTTTGCTTTAATTCTGAAATAAAAAAAGAAGAGATTATGTTCCTTAAAATGTCAAAAGAAAGTCTTCTTTTGGTATCAGTGTCAAACCCAGGTATAGTATCAGCACTATTGAACTGTTTCAAATGATTTCCAGCTCTAGCTTTTCTAATGGTGTTTTTTGCAGCTTCAGTTCTACGCTGAACTCATTTTCTTGTCCAAAGATCAAAAGAACTAACTCACCTTTTAGCAGAGTGGCTGAAAGCTCATTTTTTTCATCATAGCCATTAACAAAGCTGAACTGTTCTCCTTTGTGTGGCTACGAGCAACTCAACACTGGATCATGAATGGCGGAGAGCACTGCATCGCACTTACCCCTATAGGATGAAAGTCTGTTGATTGCATTCTGCACCATTACATCTTTCCTTTGATTTCCTGTTGGTATAGTTCGTGCTTTGGTTGGTGGTGCTTTTTTTAGACAGCACTGCTCATTTATCAACCAATCATTTAGTTGTCACATGGCACTGTCCAGGATTTGGCTGACGTTCGGTAAATCAAAGGATATTACAGTTCCTGATCTTTCATTGGACACTGATGCAGCATGAAGGTCATCCAGTTTATTTTCCATCACCTGTACAATGGCTAGCAGGATGCTAGTTTAGCTGGTGCCCATTATTCTCCACCTTTTCCTCGAAGTTTACTGATGTTTACATCTAATGCTAACTACCCACATCTTCTTGTATTTACTACAAAGCAGGTCAGGTTTCTGAGGAAAAATAGCGGGTTTTGTGGACTGGACACACAGATTTATCAAGACATCAAACATAGAGTTTTAGTTTTAGATAATTATTATTATAAATGTGCATGGAAGTGACACAAACCAGACTCATTCAGGGTTCATACTCATACCTACGAAAAGTAATATACTATAATCCGTATATAACCAGCCAGGAGGCTGTGATCACGTGACGTACGTGTAGCAGGCTGTCCTCCCTCGTACTACATGAGCAAAGGAGGACGTTTGGTGACATAGTTTAAAGTATAGGACTTAAAAAGAGCGGGAAAGTCTGTGTAGGGAAGCAGTAGGGTTGGAAGGATGGGTCAAACAGACACAGGACTTCGACCCAAGTGACCGGGGTATGTGTCCCATGTGAAACCAAAAGTCAAAGTTGAGTTATTTTATGTTTTGCTGACCTTTAATGGCACTAATTCATAAGATATCTTACAAACCATGTGCATAACTTTTCCTTAGATATCATACAAACTGTTGTATGCGGATGTGTTGCACAAACTTCTCCTCCTTGTACACAGACAGCATTCCCTTATGTCTCCCATTCAGTTTAACATTCATTACCAAACATTTATTTAACACTGATGCACCGCTTCAGACAATTGTTCAGCAGAAAATGTCAATTCTCAACGGCCACCGAATCAAACTACCTGAACAGACACTCAGCTCATTGTAATTCATGAAGCTAAATGGATGGCTGGGAAACTTGCACATTTAATGTGTTTTTTGCTCTGCTAAGTCTTACCTTTTTACCAAACCACAGTGCTACATCACCTTATCATGCAGTCGGGCGAGCAGCATACCCTCGCAGTCTTTTCATGCGTAAAAATGCCTGTAGCAGTGTGTTGCATTACTGTACCATCACTCACAGAGCACAACACCTCAGACATAAGTGTCCAGGTGAACAATGAGCGTGTCCATATTTGTGCCATATGCAGAGCATGGCTCCCAGCCAGGAAACTAGATATCCCATTTTATCTTTAGCTGCCTTCACCTCAGCTGTGCTTTGTAGGCGTGAGAGGAAAAGGAGATGTGAACTTGACTTTGATAGAGGTCTAGGTACACAAAAGAATATGATGTTCTATTTTTGCACCCCACGTCTGAATGCCAAAAGTACAGCTTGTTGTGTGAGAAGTAAATGTCGGGCCACTAGCTGCAGAGCCTCATAAGCTGGTTGGTGAGTGCTCGATGGAACGTAGACCTCAAATTGTCCTGGCAGTGACTGCGATGATGGGTGATGTTTTTGGGATGTTCTTTCAGCTCACTGCTCTCGTGTTTCCATGCTTCGAAGGGGTGAGGAGGCTCGCTGTTATTGTCACTGTCACTGTTAATATCGACATGCTTTATGCACACATAATCGAACGAGGAACAGATCCACCCTAACAGCTATGTGTGTGCCGTGCACGTGTGCTCTTACGCAAGCAGTTTTGAGTGTGTACATGTGTATGAGCCGGACATTCGGGACAAATACAATTGAGATTCAGACCCGGCCCTTCGCTAACCCCCCCAGCCGTTACAGTCCCGGCCTTGGCTGATTTTGCTGAGTTTCACGTTCCTGTCTGAGATTTATTATCTCCTACCCTGGCTGGTATTTTATGGTTTAATGACCAGCAATCGCTCCCATCATCAGGGTCAGTTACAATTACATCCACTTTGCCTCTGCTCAAGCAAATGCAACTTAGTTTGCTGCCTCTGGGATAATTTTGGTTTAGAATTCCAGAGCTCACTTAATGTGCTATGACTATAGATTAGAAATTATAAGGAAAGATTGAAATCCAGATATTCGAGCCCTGTGGACATTTTGTCCAACTACTGTGCTTGTTTATGAGCTCTGTGGCTTTGCCTTTTAATTTGTAAAGGAGGCAATCAAACTCGCCACTGGATGATATTTACAGTTGGAACAAAACAGCAGCATCAGCTGTAAAATACCAAAAGGTCCCACCTCACCTTCCTCTATGAATTAAACAGTGCGTGTAAGTCAACACACTTCCCTCGCTCTCAGTTTAAAGTGGCTTCACTGTCCAATGTCTGACCTTGACTATACTGACTTGTATCTGTGCAGAGTTTGTCACCTGAGAGGTGTTCACATTTCCCCACTGACGGGGGCGATGTCTGTGCACTTCCCAGAAATCTCAGAGCGCGTTTACCCCTGGTATGAACATGTGCTTTTGGTGATCCAATCACAAGTGGATAACACAGAATAAAAGTGTAAACAACAACCAAGATGCATTGTAATGTGATCACTCAAACCACTTGCCAAGATGGTCCTTGTTGTATGAATGCTAATGCATCCTGATAACAAAGGACTACGTCATTAGTGCATAATGTGGTGGTCGTTTGGAAAGAGGGTGCTAACACTATAACTTGGCTCCCCGTCCATCTTTTTGCCCTTTGAAAAGACACCTGTTGAATTCTGCTGACAGAGATGTCTCCAGCTGTACTGACACAGCCTCTAACTTGACTTGCGAGCATGCTAACAAGCAGCTTTTGAGAGTGTAGACGCAATAATTCATGCGTGGAGCCCTTTGGCCTTTTCGCGTAAGTAATGTAGGCAGTAATAAAATGTGTACACAGGTGTTAAGCTGGAGAAGCTTGATAGGCACAGGTGTGAATGGTAATGTTTGCCGGCTGTCCACTTGTGTTTGGATCAGCAGAGCGCTGGTGTAAACGGGAAACACTGGAGTACATACTACGAGACAACACTGGTAAAGAAACCTGAAAACTTTAGCATTAGCATGGTGAAAGTCTTGACAGCAAACATTGTAGAGAGTACAGTTTTTGAATGTAACAAACAACACAAACAAATAAGAGATGCTAATTAGCCTACAATTACAATTCTTTTATGTCTGCTAGCACAATAGACTCACCGTCACAGTCTGACTGAGGCTCAAACATGTATGGCTGAATCTGTCGAATATTTCCCCTAATGCTAACCCTAGCCATCTTAAAGCGCACTCCTTATTTGCCGCTCAACTTAGCATTAATCTCCCATAGCTATCTCCACACTCGAATTCCTAAATTCAGATTCTTCTGTTGGTACATTTCCATGTAGTACACTGTGTACACTATGTACTGAACTTGTGAAGTGCGTGAACTTTGACAGGGTGATGTGGTTGCAAATGGAAGCGGCTTTCCGTGCCCTTGCCGGAAATGATGATGGAAACATCTGACAGCGTTTTATTCTTCTTCTTAATGCCAAATTGCAACCACACAGAGACATACCACCAACATTTGACCAAGACTGTCACCCGCCAAAATATCTGCCAGCTTGTTTGCTTATTCACCGAAGGAAAAGAAACCGCTGCTGCTTCTTCTACTGCCATTTTGACACTTTCGGTGGTCCCTCCCTTTCAACTATGTAGCCAAGATGGCAATCAAGGAGGGTGAGAAATGTCCGGCGTTCCATACACGACTTTTTGAGCATTGTGAGAACACCATCAGGGACAGAAGTATCTGATCTGAGAACCAGCATTTGTTTTAGTGGGGACTCTGATGACTTTGTTCCCATCATTGAACCTGTCAGTGACCACGGCTGGGTATTGATAATTTATTAGTTCGCTATCTAGCCCAAAGTTAGGCCCAGGTAGTGTGGATTTTAGCAAATGAACAAATAATCTTGAGCATGTTGTTGAGTTACTGAATCTAGTTTTTAAAGGGACATTGTGGGAAGTAATTTTCGGGAAAGCATGTGGTACTCCCTCTGTCTCTGTCACTCTCACAAACTCACACACACACACACATTTATCAGCTCAAATTGCTTACACTCCTGTGGTAGAAAAGACTGTCCAAAACTAAAAGGATTTTTTGATATATCATCATGCTGTTCATCACTCCTCACCTGTCTCACCTTCACCGTATCTGTTTCCCACTCCTTCTCACCTCCATCATTTCTCTTCTCCTCTCCCGCAATCTATCCAGCAATCGCCTCCTCTCCTCTCCACATGGCCGAAAACACAAACCACGGTTATTTTGACACAAGAGCTGGACCGACAAATCATTTTCCTTTAGCAGCGACATTCCAACACATTCACGTTAATTTGGTTTGGGAAGAAACCGAGGGGACATGAATAATGAGTTAGCCCTGGCTGGCCCTGTTATCCTGCTGCGAAAGCCAAGCTCGAGGTTGTAGAAACACTTTACTTTGTATAATTTACTCTACAAGCCTCATACGCGCCACCGCAAACACACTCTCAGACACACTGCATGAGGATGCACACATTACCCACGGTGGCCTTGAAAGACTTCTATAGCACAGTGTGTCCATGCCAACAGAGCGTCAACACACTTTCATTCTCACATACTGTGGCATAAATTAAATCACACACTACTTCTACAAGTTTAAAATGAGCACAGAGACTTGTCGGCAGCTCGTTTTAAAGGAAGACTCCAACTTATTTTTTTAGTAACGCGCCTCTTTGGTGTCTTACCTTGAGTCAGATGGAAAGATCAATATCAATTTCAACTCTGTGTGTCGAGACTGTGAGATAGCTACCTGTCTTTTAAACCACGGGGGGAGTAAGACAGTACATCCAATAGGTTTCCTCTTTTTTAAAAGCTTCCTGTTGTGCTCACCTCTCCCGGGTGGTTTCTCAACCGTTTCACCGCCAGTGCAGTTCTCTGCCAGTTTAAAATGAGCGGCTACGAGTTTGAGCATCTCTCATGCTGTTATCGCTGTGGTGTCTGTGTGTAGGGCTCCGGTTTTTCCAACATAAGACAGGCCACGGGGTCTTTGTGTGAGATGTATACTGCAGGAAATTATATCATGCATGTTAGTATAGGCTCACATGGGCTGCAAGGACAGCAGCGTGTCCTCTGGCATCAAGTGATACAAGGAAAAGTGGTGGGTGTACAGTTTATATTAAAGCATATCTTCTATTAGTGCCATGTTAAAAGACTAATGTAGGAGGATCTTTAAACCTTCACTTGAGAGTTGGATCAGTATCAACAGTAAGCCGGTGTTTGTCCATGACTGATCTGTGCTTAGGCGAGGGAAAAACACTTGGTGAGGCATTCTCTCTGTGTGAGTTGGTCAAAATGTCCTCTTGAGATATCCTCCTATCCTTTTTAATAGGCTCATCTTAAAGATTCTTATTCATAGCCACCTGCGCAGCAGATACTCTGGAGCTTTAGGGTTGCCACCAGCATGACTCCATAAAGGAGGTCACCTCTGCAGGGTGAAGTGGATAAACAACACAGCTACAGCTGCAGCTTGTGTGTGGATAAAATAGACCATAAAATACATATATATTTATATATACACTAGCTCAGTTACTGCAAAATCACACTCACAAAGCATGTAACCAAGTGATGTTTAAAGCAGATGGAAAAAAAGGAAGTGGATAATAATGTTTGAAACTACTATGAAATCTGTTTATCTTTATGTAAGGATAAGTCTGGGGAATTTATACATGAAAACTTTGGATAAACCCCCAGAGAGGACGCTGTAATTTGCAGATTTAACTAGCAAAACAACTGTCTCGAGATACTTGTTTTTAGATTGAGTTTAAAGGTACAGACTGCAAATCTGATCCAATACACTGTAATTACTTCTCATGGTCTGCTCGCTGTCCGTTCTTTGCGTGTGCTGAAACAAAATCCAGTGTTCACACAGCCCTGCCTCTGTAAATGGGAAACAAACAAAGCAGCTCAGACTGAGCTTCACAGCACGATGCTGGTTATTCTCCCTCTTCCACAAAAGGAACGCAGCTACACCATGATAGTAATGTAATGTAAATAACATCAGGATTGTACGGGAGCTTCTGAAGAAGCACTGACGGGAGGTTTGTGTTTGTTTGAGTGTTCGGTTTAACATATCAGACTGCTGTGAAGCAACTTTGCCATAATGAGACAAAACTGTTTCAGAGCGTTGCAGGGAAAAGTTGCAGCAGTGTGAACTGGCCCATCTGAACTCAACTCAAGCCGGCTGACGGTGTCACCTGCAGCTCAGTTTATGTAGTCGCCAGCAGCTGGTTTTAGAACTTAAGGCACGTCACCTATTTCAACAGCCAGCTCGGGCATCTCCGCTGTTTTCCCATTGTCCAATCTTTGAGAGGCGGGCCTTCTGTGGTGGTCACAATAACACGTTTACAGTTAGTAAACAAAGGAGAAGAAACTGGTGGTAGTGGTTGCTGGATACCCAGAGGTATACAACCCAACAACAGACGGCAGGTTGTCAAACCGTCAAACTTCAGTCATCCTGAAATATGCCTGGAAACAGCCATCATGGAGGCGAAGCTCCTGGACCAACTGGTGGTACTCCCCATCATTCACCATGTTTTTTGGGGTCTCATGTACCCACACAGATCCGCATTTCCCTGTGCCCAACAAACTAGGTGCAGTTTGCTTACGGTGGGAAATGCAACCAGACTATCCAGCGAACCAAAGAGAGGAAGTGACGTAGAGCGCAGTGCATACGTATGATTTACGGACATATATGTGATC
>JAPZEB010000006.1:28736850-28752302 GCA_029783705.1 Chaetodon striatus
ACTGCTAACAGCCACAGATCCATCCAGCAGCTCCACCATCCACAGTCAGACACACACGGCTGATTATTTACTGCTGAATTACAGCTCACATCCTGGTGCAGACTATTTACTGACTATTTACCAGCCTGTTTCTTATCAGGCATCTGAAGATAATTACAAACACAGCCGTTCTCTGCTTTCAGTGTCCGACAGTCCACCACGAACATCTTCATCAAATCTCGTCAATGAAAATGAAACATAGATTTTATCTTTGTTTTTATTATCAAGATCTGTCTTTAGCTCGTCATTGTCTCATGTTCGTCATGGAAAAAAAGGTCCTTGACAAAAAATATTCATCATAGTTTTCATCAACAAAATAAACACTGAGTGATACAACAGCTGATGTGGATCTAAAGAAAAAAACAAACTTGAAACTCGACATGGGACTCTGATGTCGACGTTTAAAAGTCAGTATTTCCTGCGTGACTTTTACAGTCAGGTACTGTTCACATTTGAAACAATTCTGTTACCTGGACTTCAGTGACGGTACCTTTTTTGTCATTTTTGAGCGAGCTGCAGAAGTGACAGAGTCGTCTAAATGGAATTCTGCTCCCGTTCTCTATTTTAATCACACAGAGCTAATCCTCTGTCTGCTGTTTGTGTGTCTGCTCGTCTAGCAGTGATGTGAGGCTAATACTAAGATAATATAGAAAGGAAAACAGACCAGAAGCCCAAACTGTCACAGCAGATCAGCGCTGCAGCATTTTGCTCGCTGGTAAGCCAACGGAGTGGCTCCAGGCTTCAGGGCGCTTCTGCTTCCTGTCTAAAGTTAAAGTGGTTACTCTGTGGAGCTCCGTTGTTATCAGGACGAGAGAGTTGCTGACTTTCAAGCCTCTCAAACAGATGCACTCTCAGGTACCAATGCTTGGCACCAACAGATTGAACGTCAGCTGGTACTCAGTAGTGCTGTCGTAATTCTGTCCCCTTAATGGCCCAAACATACTAAACCAACATGAAAGAACAAGTGGCAATGAAACCGAGGGTCGCTGCGTCTCAGCTAAAAAGCAAAGACTAAAGCTGATGGCCAACCAGCTCATACATTCTGCTCCTGGGTGAGAGGAGATAACTCTACCCCAGCAGGTGGCGGCTGTCTGTATTCATCATTCAAAAAGGGAAGACCATCTAGTTAGCACATTACGGACACAATCCAATGTTGTTACCCAAGCTGAGTCTGAAACAATCAATCAGCTGGCGATCTCCAATTTTAGCCTCTCAAGGCCCAGAGACACCAAACCGACGTCAGAGAACTAGCAGTGATGGGAGCCCCCTGCTGCGTCGCCTCATGTCCCCGTGTTTTGGCCAGAAGTTTGCACATGAACACACCAAACTGACGGCCAACAAGCGTGTATGTTCTACTCCTTAAGGAGAGGAAATAACTCTCCACACCAGCAGATGGCGTTTGCCTGTAACCTTCATTCAAAAAGAGAAACTGGACCATCTTGATGCCAGTTAGCACATTAACACAATCCAGTGTAGACAGAACAGAGCGTATTTACCGTGTGCCAGTGAACAATAACACAAACCATCAGGAAACGTTTCTGCTAAAGAGAAAAATAATCTGACCTTGTTTTGGTCTCACTCCCTCTGTACTGGAGCTCGTTGTTAACTCAAATCACAACATTTCTCTTCTCGTCACCTGAGCTGGGAGTGATTCGATTCCCTGACTGGCTCTGCCGTCTCCAGCACCGATTCAACAGGCTGAATCAGCTGACAAAAAGCTGTAAGAGCCGACGAGGGCCAACAGTACGGGATACACCAAACTAACTAGGGTGACAGACACTCACCGATGGCCGTCCATGGTCTTGGTGTGTCGGGGCCCTAAAAGTACAGAGTTCGGTACCTGACCGCAGTGACTGGAGACTTGATTTGGTGTTCAGACTTGTGACTTATTTGGGACTTGTGACTTGCCTGTGCTCATTAGGGAGCACCTACTTATTCTTGGAGCTCGACTTGACTTGGGACTTGCCTTGCATAGATTTGACTTGAGACTCGGCTGTCTTGATGTGGGACTGGATCTTAATATGTGAGTGTTGACTTGAGACTTGTAAACAGTGACTTGTTGCCACCTCTGCTCCTCTCCACGGTATCATTCACTCACATTCTTGTCCTCCATATTTGTAGTTCACCTGGAGGTTTTACCCACACTGCAGTGCTGCTGACGGAGTCAGTCGTGACGGCAGCGCTGCGAGGTGTCGGCAGAGATCTTTAAATGACAAGATGGAGATGTTTTGACCTCTCCATCTTGTCTTTAACCATCTTTGATGCTGTTCTCTAATCGCCTGCTCTTTCTGTTTCCTCCCCTCATCAATATGTTTTCATCTGATCGCCGTCTCTTTGGTTTCACATGACCTTTATCAAATTCTCTGTAAATTTGATGCTTTCTGATGCCTGCATGTCATCTCTGTTTTTTCTTGTTTCTGTTGGCGTCACGCTTGCCTCTCCTCCCGACACCTTCGGACTTTATTCCTCTGATTATTTTCTGGTTTGATTTTCTCTCCATGGTCCCCTACACTCCTCCTCCTTTTGTCTTCTCCCCAGAACTGCACTGGTGCGTCTGAGCCCCCTGTTCTCTCCATCCCCTTCATAGGAATGATTGTTATAGTGGCCTTGATTTGGTGCTGGTGGGAGGAGCTGGCGTCCTAGAGGGGACCAGGTATGGCCACGCCCTTCTTTCTCTACCAGACGCTCTGCTTCTGTTAGCATCAGAGAGTGGCTGAATCACAGGGTGCCTGCCTCTGTGTACAGCAGCTGTTTCTGTCCGCACTCTGTTTGAATGGGACCGCTGTGAGTCATTTATAATTAGAGTAAAACTTCCACCACAGATTAACGACCACTCGTCAGTTAAAGGCCTCAGTGTGCTTCAGAGTATCAGATGTGTAGTACAGCTGAGTGTTCACAGTGAAAGGTGGGATGAAAAACCTGCAGTCATATCAACGCGGACATCTGATGGTTCTGCAAAACCCCAAATTATATTTAATGTCGCTGTTTTTTAATTTCTGGCTTTGGTGCGTGGCTACAGTTAGGGAAAAGATAATAATATAATAATCTTTATTTACAAAGCACTTTAGTTACAAAATTCTTTGCATGTCAACAATTAAAACAGACAAGACATGAAAACAACAACTTTTAAAAGAGCCGATAAAAACACAAAAACTGAGGAAATAGAAGACAGATTAAATAAAGTTAAAACTCAAGTCAAATCAGGAAAGGCTCTCTGATAAAAATGTTTCAAGAAGGGACTCGCTGATTCGGACGACCTGATTACCTCGGGCAGGGCATTCAGAGTCTCGGGGTCCAGACAGCAAAGACAAAAGACCTCGGCTGCCCAACGACCTCAAAGTACATCCTGGTGTGTACGGCACTAAGAGGTCAGAGATATATCTGGGAGAGAGACCATGAAGAGCCTTACAAGTAATCTGTAAGATCTTCAGATCTACTCTTAGGGCGCTTTCACACTGGCGCTATTTGGTCCGCTTTAAACCAACCCTGGTTCGTTTGGAGTGGTGTGAATGCTCACTGGAACTCTGGTGCGGACCAAACGAGCGAACCCTGGTCCGCTTGAAAGCTTGGGGTCTTGGTTCACTTGCAAGTAAATGGTAATGAACCTACATTTATATAGCGCCTTTCTAGTCACCTGACCACTCAAAGCACTTTTTACACTACGAGTCACATTCACCCATTCACACACACACACACACACACACACATTCATACACTGGCCAAGGCTACCATACAAGGTGCCACACTCACACACTGATGGAACCATCATCGGGAACAATTTGGGGATCAGTATCTTGCTCAAGGATACTTCAACATGCAGACTGGAGAAGCCGGGGATCGAACCACTGATCGTCCAATTGGTGGACGACCAGCTAAATCCTTGCAATACCTCGCTCGGCGTCTGTTTAACCACAGCAGCACGTCGTAGTCTCTCAGTCTCGCCGTCTTTTTAGGTACTGCTGCATTCGTCTCGTGTACAGAGCAACATGCTGGGTAGGGAATGGAAGGGGATGGATTTCCATTTTCGGTCCTGGCCAATTGATGAGCCGGGTTTTCTTCTTCCTCATGCTTTTTTTCTTCCTCGTCAGTGGTCGTTTCGGGCAGTGCCGCCCCCAAACCAGCAGCTGTTGTAACTGCGTGACGTTGTCCAGGCGGTTTGGTCCACTTTAAAAAGTGCAGTGTGAAAGTGAACCGAACCAAATGAAGGTGTGAAATTTTTCGGCATTCTCCACCCAATCGAACCGAGTCCCCCGGACTATCCTGGTGTGAATGCGCCCTAAAAGTCAGGATATCTCAACCTCTACTGCTGCACTTTTTAACATCAATCTGTTTCTTCCAAATCCCCCAACTTTATAGAAGCACAGAACTAAATCATTGGGTTAACGTTTTAAGAGACCCAGACAGTGCAGCACCCACCACTTCAGTAACTTCCTAAATGAATGCCTGAAGGTGATTGTTGGTCATATGATGGTAATAGTTAGAAAATAAAAGTTCACCCACCTTATTTATTTACCACTGCCTGCCTAAATATGCATTATGCTAATACCATGTTGGCTGATTAAAGTATTATTAGCTCATTCCTTCTCATTTATGCAACAACAACAGCAGTAATACACAAAGCATTTCAGGTTCGGTTAATTGGCACCTCTTGCCAAATTTTTCAGTGCACATGAACTGTTCAGCGATGTAATTTCCTCTGGGACTTTCTGCGGAGACCAAGTGACATTTAGGCAGCACGGAAAATGAGCAAGAGCAGAGGCCAAGTCAGCCAACATTTGGTGGTAAAAGTGGGGGTGACTTTTTTTCAGTAAATTAACCAGAAGCCTGACGCTCGTGTTTACCTTTTCATTTTGCTGCCGCAAGAACAAGCAGCTCTGTGAATAAACAGCCTGCATTTTATTACTGCCTCCTGCCAGACATAACTGAATGTGTGAAATACCATCTTTACAACTTTCAGAATTTAGTAGTTTGGCATCTTTTTACCCTGGAAAATGATCGGGGCATGGGGTTGTTCATCAGATAGGCTCACCATGGATTTCAGTTAGGCGCCTTTAACAGTGTCAAACTGTGTCCTTTGCTTTGCCGCTCCTTTCTCACTGTTTACCCTTCAGCAAAGTTTCCAATACCGTTTGAGACAGTTGCATTTATTGTAAATCTCCGACTTGTGTAAAAGGCACACACAGAAAGAGTTTCTTTTTCCCCCAGGTATCAGTAACCCAGTATGCACATCAGTTGATCCATGAAAACAACACTGACATGAGGCTCCAAACTGCAAAGATGTGGGTGCCAGAAACCCCACTCTCATGGGACGCTGCAATACGATTGCATGCTGCCTGTCGCGGGCGATGGCTGTCAGCGCAGATGAGATGGCATCTGCATTCAGGAGCAAGTTTCATTCATCTCTCCCCCCCTCTTTATTTAGCCTTCCAAGCCCAACGAGTTTGATGGCTGCATAGGGCAGACTCCTCATCAGCTTTTAACTGCAGGCACAATCGGTTGGCTCATTTGGGCAAAGGAAGGCAATTAGAGTGGCCGGGTGAGGAGACAGAAAAGGAAGAGCGAGAGAACAAGAGGGAGACAAAGAGGAGTGCAGGGAAGAGGATGGAGGGAACTGGAGCGCAGTGATTTAAATGGAGCCTGGGGAAGTACATTAAGGTGGGGTTGACACGAGGACAGGTAGGCGAGTATTAGAGCCAGGCGCGAAAAGGTGAGAGTAGTAAGGCTGTAATGATTACACGCTCAGTGTGACGTGAGATGATTCACTTGTGTTTGCTTCACTTTGGTGGGCTTTATTAGGAGGCCATCTGAGATGTGCTGCCAAAGGAGGTTGAAAAATTACTGATAATGATCGAGAGAGAAAGACAGTTGACAAAGATGAAGGTCACGGCTTGATGGTAGAAGGAAAAAAACGTCATATAGATGTGTTTTTTCCTTACACAAGATCTTCTTTTGCCTCTCTTTGGTCCTGTCTGGTTTAGTCGATGTCCCACTGACTGACCTTGCTGTGACAGCAGGCTACCTGTTGAGCAGCTGCTTTGATAATCATTCCTCCTGTGCTTTTATACTAAGAACACTTTAGAAATGAATTCCTGTTTTTGTTGTGTTGCCATTATATTGGCAGTACCTCCATTTCTGGTCCGGCAAGTGTCCTTTCCAAAGCCATCTCACTACTCTCAGTCCGTCTGTACATTGCCAAGGTCTTTTTTTTCCTTCTTATCAGTCATTCTGGTCAGACAGTCTGCTACAAAATACTCTTTGTACCAAACATGCTTCAAACTTGTACCGCTGTCTTCAAAAGACACACCAGTAAGTTATGTAAAGTCTTTAGCTAGACTTTGTTCTCCTGAAGTTGCACTTGTCCTTGTTGTCAACTTAGCTTGAGTGGCATCCTTTATGTGTCAGGCACGCAGGTGGTTTATAATGTTAGTTAATTATTTTGGTAAGGCTTGAAAGTTTGGCAGGGTATCCAGTGCTGTCTTTGTTATAAGTAGGTTTCTTTGTCTGCTTTAGTTTTTGCAGGATTGGCACCAAGAGAACGCAGATTTTTCAACTCTTTTAGGAATAACTTTGCTGTTTAGTATAACAAATGAAGCAGAGCGGCCAAGTCTCAAGTCAACTGACGAGTCCAGGTCAAATCTCAGGTCAAGTCTCATGTCCTTAAGGGCAAATCCTAGTAGTACTACATGGTGGCAGCTCACCATGGCAAAAGCATCTGCCACCATGTATTGATTTGATATTTTTGGAGTTGGACCGTTCTTTAGGAGTGCTGTTGGAATATATAATACCATTCTACCACACTCTCGGAGCACAGAGCGTACTCTGGGCAGAGATGAAGCAGCAGAGCAGCAGGCACAGTGAAAACTTAACTGTTTATTGTGCTGGGTCCTAAAACAGAAAATCCCTCACACTGCTCTTGCCCAGCTTCCCAATTTATTAGTAACACTAACGTTTCCGTCCTCCCGGACCTTTGTCAAGAGTCAACACTCTTGTTGAACACTCTTGACGGAGGTCCAGGAGGACCGAAACTTAATGTCACTGATAAATGGGGAAGCTGGGCAAGAGCAGTGTGAGGGATTTTCTGTTTTAAGGCTCAAGGGATACCTTCCAACACACCTGCATCTGAGACAGTCGGATGTGCCATTATCTTTCTTCAACTAATTGTGCAATTGTGTACTCACAAACAGCTTCTCTCATCCGTCCATCTGATTTAATCACCTCTGATTAAATAACTGATCAATTATCCACCCAGCGACTCAATCTCCAAAAACTGCTGCCGACGGAAAACAGAACTTGTTAAGAGTTCCTCTAGTGTGACATATAACATACGTGTTAGCAGCACTTGATAAACAGTAACTATGACATAAGATGGTCATAACAATCATTTTTCGTCTTGTCCTCTCATCAGAGCGTGAGGAGCTCTTGAATCTCGTTGTTTTCCCATATTGTGGACATTTTCAGCTGCTGTTTTTCTTCATCAAGTTGGCTGCTAAATGCTACCAACTGCTTTTTAAATCTCCCACATAACATGTCCAAATGTCACACCCATCCTGCCGGCTGTCCTATTTATACAGACGCCATTTTGGCGCTGTTACTGGATTAAAGGTGAGACAACTCTGTCCCCTTTTTCCACGATCGTACCTTATATACAGAATGGCAAGGGGGCATCATGGCATGATATTCCTGCCTTGAACAAGCAGTGTAAAAGAGGCTACAGCTTCTCACTCTGTGGGAAACACTCTACTAGTACTAGTTAAGCCTGCAGCTCTGGCTATAAGAGACTCACAGCAAGGTGGTAATACTTCTCGTCTTGTCTTGGCCTCTTGACGATACCTCCTGAGCCTCTGATAAAGGAAAAATTACAACATCCGAGATGTTATTTCACCACTTTCCTGAAATTTTCACCCTAAAATTAGATCTCTGTTCATCCAACAGAAACAAAAGAAAGATTGTGATGCTTTGAAAAAGCTGCAGTAAATTCACTGTTTACTGTCTTTTGGTCTTAACGCTCAAACCCTCTGAAAGCGATAATTGATGCACCTCATTTGAAGCGCGCCAACTGATGCTCTTATGGCACACTGCAGGCATCAGAGTTGAAATGCCAACAGCACAGAGCCAGCGGTAATTTAGGAAATGGTCGCTATTTAGGCAGCATTTCTGTATATTACGGATTCCCCCATTCATTTTCTGTACATCTCTATTTGTTAGGTGAAATTCCAACATCACAAAACCAGGAGTGTTTTGGGAAATGGTTGCCATTTATGTTAAGGTAGGCACAACTTTGTGCACTTTACAGAAACCCACATTAACTTTCCATACATTTCTATTTGAGTAGCCGATAATGTTACATAAAGCAAGAGGGCAACAGTTGGGTGCATGCTGCTGCTTGCGTCAGTCGGTTGGCAGTGGAACGCCGCTAAAAACTGTTATGGGCTCTCGCTGCACGCCCACCTCTTCATCTCTCCGTCTCTCCTCTCCGCCTCACTGATTGACTGAGGTCAGCGTTCATCTGCAGTATATGGTGGATGCTCAGTTTCCACTGGAAACCTGTGTAAACCTGGGAATGTGATTACATGACATCTGTGTCTTATGGGGATGATTGATTGTTCTGACTTATTTAAGTCCGCCTCCGCCCCTAACTGAGCAACTTCCCTAACAACAGCCTCTATATGTAGATATCTTGTCAATATTTCTTTTTAAATGTATTGATTTGGTTAGTGTTATAAATTAAGCATAGCGTTAGTTTAGGCAGGATACGATGTCAATCTCAGCTCACATCCCAGCTACATCAGCTGATCTCAAATAGTTCAGTCAACTGATGGAGCAGCTGACTGATCATATGATTTCTTTCTACGCCCTATTTAAACTGCTTTGACCTGCCCACTGTTGCCACTTCCTCTGCAAACAGCTTCGCAACCCCAGCTCCTCCTTTTCATGTTGTGTCTGACTTATCAATGTCATTTCTGTTTGTGATTGATGCTGCTCTGTTCTGTTCCTGGTGGGGTCTTTGCTGCTGCTATCCCTGCCTTAGGCTTTCGCATGGAAGGGCAGGGAGATGTGCTCTCTCTGCCTCAGGCTTTCCTCGTTTGCATTTGGAAGGGCAGAGAGCTGTGTTCTTTCCGTCTTAGGCTTTCCATCTAGGCCTGTGGAAGGGCAGAGAGGTTTAATCTCTGTGCTTTCGGCTTTCCACGTAGGTGTGTGGAAGGGCAGAGAGGTTTGCTCTCTCTCTGCCTTAGGTTTTCCACATACGTGTTTTGAAGAGGCATTCTGTGTAGGCCTAGGAAAGGTAGAGAAGCCCCAGAACAGAGCCGTACCTCCAAATATAAAACTACAAGTGGAAATTAAGTTTTCTTTGACTAAAGTGTTCCTAACTGAATTAGTAATACGTTATTTTTTTGATAAAATATTGTCCTCTAGGGAAATAAACCTTACCTTTTTGTTCCTCTCAGCTCCATTTTTGGTTGCTGGGTCCTCATTTGATGCTCTAGCATCAAAGCAAGGTCATAGTTGGTGCGTCAAAGCAGTTTGACGTACCTCATAAGGCTTTTGGTGCATGTTTAGCCTCCTAAAACAATGGGTGTAGTTCAAAACTGGCACGTCAGTCCCTTTCAGGGCATTTTTGCCTTTAGATTTTAGGTTGAATCACTCTGGTTTCCATTGGGACCTGGCCTCGCTGTTGACCCTGACTCAGCATTGGCTTACAGTAACAGTACCAAACGCTTACTAACACAAGGATAACTAATTTAATATTGGCTAAATTGCTGACTTCATTGCACAGAATAATGCTAGAATATCTCTGCTTTTTTTCAGCTGCCTCTCAGTGAGTAGGAGACTGCATCTTATCTACAGGTGTAATCCATGTAGTGGAAATAAAAATAGGCCACTTTGAAGAGACGGCTCCATTTTCTGTCATTTAGAAAGATTTCCTTACATTTCATGTGCTCTGTATGTTGAGGGAGCCAACCAGTACAAGCTGGGAACATATGGCAATGCCACTTCAAGCGACATTTATTTCAAAGGCTATGTTTTAGCAGCCTGGTGATCTGTACTAACTATTCCATCCGTGTGTTGATTACATGGAGAAGCTGCCAGCTGTATCTGGTAAAGGTTTTATTAAACACCGCTGCGTATTGGATTGAAGTGTGTACTGAAGCGAGAAGGTAAATGGAGAGTAAAAGTGAGTCTGCGTTGAGCTTACAGAATGTGTCTTCCTATACACTCGAGTGTTTAGTCTTGTGCGATAAACGTCAGCGACAATTCGTCAATATTCCTACAGGTGCGTTAAAAAACATGAGCTAAATCAAATATTTTTCCCGAGTGGTTTTTCATGTGATGACTCTTTTGCTATTTTTCATGCTCGCCACGTTGAGCATGCAGAGGAGAGAATCTGATATTCCATTGATTTCTCACAAGTGCTCAACCTGACATTAATATCTTCTTGAAATAAATCCGGCATCATTGTTTCTGCTCGTTGGTGAAAGGGCAGAGAAATGAGAGTGCACAGAAAGATGGATGGAGAAGTTATATAAAGTGCACAAAAATAATACAATTTTCATCAGCACTAACTGCCACGAGGAAGCAGCCCCCTCATGTCCTCGACTGTCAACAGCAGCTACAGAATTACTCCACTCAGTTAAGATAGCTACATGAGATAGTGAGATGTGTGAAAGAAAACTGATGCAGATTTCTGCAGGAGAAACATATTTACACTACATGTAGCATTTTAACATCAATAAATCAATGGCAATACGTAGGCTGAGACATTTGTGTGATTATAGCAAACACGCAGTCTGTTGCTGAGCACATTGTCAGCCTCTACTCTGTGTTTTATGCTTCCTTGCCACCAGGTCAGGCTTGTTTGGAAGTCTGCTGGATTGCTTTTAGTGAGAGAAAGACAGAGAGCTAGAGAATGATTTGAGGCACTGAGGAAATGATGCTGTTCTTTCACTGCAAACAGAGCTAAATTTATCAGTTTTTCACAATGCCAGGAGGCGGATTGTGCAAAAGGCCAATGGAGAAACCACTTCCAACATTTAGCCTCTTCAGTAAAGACAAAGAGAAAGCTTCAGGCCAATCAAGGCAAAGAGGCAGAGAGGCATGTCTGTGAAAGGAAGCAACAGGGTTCGTGAAAAACAGAGATTTTATGTTGAAGAAAAACTGTTTTTTTTCCTAATATTAACATATTTAAAAGGTACATTAGATTTCTGTACAGTCTTTCTGTTATTTCTAATTGTTACTAGTACCTGCTTTTTCATTCATGTGTTATTAATTTAATATTAAGCTGTAGTTAATGTAGTATATGTGCAATTTATTTTACTATATTTGGTTATGTATACATTTATTAAGCCTGGACAGGATCATGCGTTTGGTTGTGTGTGATTATGCTTTTGTAAACCAAAGTAACAAAGTGCTTCACGGTGTAACACCATTCATTCTATCCCAGCTGACACTGGGCAAGAGACAGGGTACACCCTGGACCAGACTGTCACAGGGCTGACACATAGAGACAGACAACCATTCACACTCAAATTCACACCATTGACCCATTTAGAGTCACCAATTAACCTGCATGTCTTTGGACTGTGGGGGGAAACCGGGGTACCCGAGAAAACCCACCCTGACATGGGGAGAACATGCAAGACTCGCCTATAAACAACAAGCCTTACTGTCTGATGCGGCACCCGTTTTGGCCTTTTCGTGGCTCAAACGTAGACAAGTTTGGTTTCATTTTGAATCGGAGTATCTGCAGACTGATTCTATTCCTGATATGTTGTTATCAACTAAAGTAAGACAAGATACGAAATTAATAAGTCAATCGTTTGTATGCCGCCGCACCAGAGACAGCTGAGGCATTATGTCTTCGGTTTGTCGTCCATCCACCTGTCCGTCCATCCGTCACATTCTCGCAGTATCTCAAAACCACCTTGAGGGGCTTCCTTAGATTTGACACAAACATCAACATGGATTCAAGAATGTACTGATTTGAAATTGGTGATCAAACGTCATGGTCACTGTGATCTCACACTGGCGATAGCAGAGGCCGTAGATGTTATGTTTTAGGGTTGTCCGTCCGACTGTCCCATGCATGTGAACACATTGTCTCGCGAGTGCCTTTAGAGAATTTCTTCAACTTTGGCACAAATGTCCACTTGGACTCTAGAATGAACTGATTAGATTTTGGTGGTCAAAGGTCGCTGTGACCTTGTGTCCATCTCATTCTGGTGAACACAATATCTCCAAAAAAGCTGTGGGGGTGTTTCCTCAAATCCTCAAATCTGGCACAAAGGTCAAGGTCATTATGACCTCACAGTTCCTATGCTAATTATGACAACATTTCTCACAACTGTCTGATAGGATAAAATGATGACGTGACGACATTTTATATGCAAAAGTTGAAAGGTCAACTTCACTGTGACATCACAATGTTCTGCATGAACACTTCTCTGGCCATTATTCAACGTCACATCTCAGCAACAGAAGGACATTTTGGTCAGATACTGAATTAGTGACACTAATCTTAGGTGCCCACCTTGAAACTGTGCTGATTGTACAGATATTCAGTGCTGCCGGGGGGAGGTGTGTGTGAAGCATGTTTTCAGACATGGATGCAAACTGTATGTTCAACTTGACTGCTTTGCAGAGGTATACAACCACACGGCGGTAAATCTAATGGTTATCTTCGTCACCATCTTGACTGTAAGGGAGCAGGAAGGGACAATTTCGCCAGGTGCAGCTGCACAGCCGCTTCCCTGGTGGAGATCTGCACTCTACTGAGTGCACTTATCTAGTTTTCTCTGTATAACGAGCATCTCGAGCACAAAAATGTCCCTTGAGATTAAAATAGTTCTGATGTATCCTGGTTTATGTTTTGATGTTAGTCTTGTTCTTGTAGCAGTTTTTTAAATGTATTACCACATGCTGTTGCGTTTAGGGCGTTCAGTCACACAGTGTTATTAATAAATCCCTAAATTGTGGGGTCAAAGAAACACAAAGATTAAACAGGGAGGCTTGAAGGTTGGTAGTTTGAGTTGAGTCGCCCTTAAGCAAAGAAATAAGGCTCAACTTCTTCATCAGAGCTGCCTGTGGTTATACTTTGAAGATGCTGGTGGCTACCAGTGTTTGTATTGAGCAACTGCTGATGTGGATGTACAGTAAGTGTGCTCGGAAAACCCAAATAGAAAGTTAACACCTCGTGTCTGTTGTGGAGCTGAAGGCCTTTGTCGCATAAATCTCTCCCGTATCTTCATCGCATGGATCTAGCTAGCATGTAGATAATTTGATCATTATGCATGATTCCTGATAACGAAATGCATATGAGAGGAAAGGGAAGGTGCCTTCTTTATAGATAGCAGTACACAATCGCACTATTTGCATTTTAATGAGTTGCCCACAGGGAGTCATCCGATGCAGCCTGTGTACTGTATATGTGTGTTTTGTCCCTAATTGACTTTAGAAGTTAGAAGTTATGGATTTCTGCTAACCTTCAAACAACCTAAGATTTCCCAGCAGCAGCAGCAGCAGCAGTAGAGGTGGTCCTCTACAGCCAGGCCTCTCCACACACACTTCCTCTAAGTAGCTATGACTGTAGTACTCATATACTGTATTTACTTTGGATACTTAGTGAGTGTAGATTGTGTTCCTCTAACTTTATTATCCAACTTGTAGAAGGCTGTATCATTACACATATATATGTAAGTGACCATTTTGAATACACTGTAATTAAGGAAGGTAATTTTCATACAGCTGATTAGCAAACAGTTTAGGTGCATTTAAATACAGCACACAGTTTAAATATTAGCTAATTTTACAGAGTCATTAGAGGTAAAGTAAACAGTTGGCTAATAAGGGCACAACAGGAGGGGCTGATCTTTGTTCTTTGCCATTGTTATGTTACATGAGAAATAAGTCATGGTTGTTGCCAGTATAGTGCACTGTGTAATAATTGAACATCACCCAGTACCTCCATGGTTGTATGAGACAATGGATGATTATGGAGGCTGGAAAAGTTTATCCAATTTCTGCTGTAACTTCCTACTGCGGGCGTCAATAATGTATGAGAATCAGAGTCTTTCTGCGGCTGTACCTGACTGACTGCTGGCATGAATGACATCTTGATAGGCATCATGCGTGCGGCACAGGAACATATTTTCTCTGAGGGGTGTTGCACATTGTAAATGTGAGTGCATAAATATAGTATGTGCTCACGCTTACAGGAGCTACAGGGAAACTGCTCATATGTACTCACATTGGTGGTTCAAGCTCCATCTCTTCAGATACAGTTTCTTTCCTGGACAACATGTGCCAGAACTTCTAAAATTTAATTTTGAATGGTGTTGGACGTCCATTTATCCCTTTGCTGAAGCCACTCATGTCCCCCGGCTGCTTGTCATTCGCTCCATCATTAGCTGCCGGGAAGCTCCATTCCAATAACTATGCTCCCGCAGTTGAAGTCCCTTGCGGCAGAGGAATGTTATAGATCCAGAAAGCAGCTCCAAAACTGTCCTGGCAATTTTTTGGTCATTCGCAGCCTGTTCGGCCTATCTGCGCTAAATATTAGTTCCCAATCTCTCCCAAATTTTAGCTGACCCTGACTGTTGTACTTTGACTTCATCTGATGTGATGACGTTGTCACGGGAGAACAGATGCATTTATTAAATTCACACATTTTACACATCTTTTATGCCTTTACGCTCGCGATAGCCAAGGCCAGAGTCATGACGTTTTCAATTGTTCGTCCGTCCTTACACGATATCTTAAGAATTCCTTAAAGAAATTGTTTCAAATTCGGCACAAACAAACAAACTTGGACTTAAGAAAGAGCTGATTACATTTTGGTGGTCAAAGGTCAAGGTCACTGTGACCTTGTGCCCATCTCATTCTTGTGAATGCAATGTCTCCAAAAAATCTGAGGGGAGTCTCCTCAAATTTGGCACAAACGTCCACTTCGATTTAAGAATGAACTGATTAGAGTTTGGTGGTCAAAGGTCAAGGTCATTGTGACCTCACAAAACATGTTTTTTGCCATAACTGAAGAATTCATACACTAATTATCACAGAATGTCACACAAAAGTCTTACAGGATAAAATGATGAAGTGATGACATTTGATATCCAAAAGGTCAAAGGTCAGCTTCACTGTGACATATATATAATAATATTTATATTTAATTTATATTTAATATAATTTTATTTCATTTTATTGTATTATGTTTTATTTTATTTTATTTATTTATATAATAATAACTTTATTTACTTTATTTTTGTACATATAAAATGCAACACATAAAAGACAATCAAAATATTTTTGATAGAGAGAAAATATGAAAATAATGATAAATAAATAAAAAAATAAAAGACAAAGTAAAATAAAAACAAACAAAAAAACTACAGGCTAAGATGAGATAAAACAACTGTCAG
>JAPZEB010000006.1:28793903-28804574 GCA_029783705.1 Chaetodon striatus
AGCACTTCACAGAAACCTCTGTCGCTGTCTAGTGTTTTGGAGGTGTAACTGCAGAGTGACACAGACACACTACCGCACAAGTATAAAACTTTATTGCTTTTTGCAGTATTTAAATTCAAATTAATTGTTTTAATTGAATGAAAAAATAAGATGACGATACATAGACCCTCCAATATTACCATTATTACACTCAAACCATGTAACTGTAAAATGTTAAAACTTTGCTTTTGACCTTGAAAAAGGACTGTTCCACTAAATTCATGAAGGTATACTTTTAATACAGGTGCAGGAAGGTATTAGGACCAATAAAACCATGAAACATTACTGTTGCTCCAAGGTTCGGCCCATTTTTCAACCGGTTTGACTGGACTTTGTGGCTTTATCGTGTAATTAAATCTACAACAGTTGTAGTTGTATGTGAGAACTTTCTTCAGGTGAAGCAGTTTTAAAGTGTATTTTATGGCTGATATATAATTCTATCTTTCTATCTAAAGAATGGCAACATTTGAAAAGGGAAGTCAGTCGTCCAGCTGTGAAGCTTCGGGTTGCAAACAGCACACTGTGACCTTTAAGACATGTTAACTGCCTTGTTTCTGCCAGGAAGTCTGAGCTCTAACAACCACACAGAAGGAGCTGTTCTGACTGAATGAAAAGTTATGACATTCATTTCATCGATAAATGTGACTGACAACTCGTGAGCATTGCTCAATGCTTAACATTGATTACACTCCACTTGAAGCCAAGAACAAGATATTGGCTTTTATTCTGAATCTTCTCTGGACAACGTATCGGACATCGACTCAATGATCTAACCAGGAAACTACTTTAAAAGTATTTTCAGCTCCGACACAAGACAATAAAGCTATGGTGTTATTTTCTAAAGGTTATCTACTACATGCTGCCTTTTTATCTCATGTGTCACTAACAGACATGCCTTCAGATATGCAGATGTACAATATTGAATAAAGAAGAAATACGGAAAAACATCATCTGACAAGTATCTACTCGCTTCTGAAGCTTTTGGCTGCAGTTCTTTACACGTTGAAGCTTTAATAAATACATGATCTCTCTTTTCAACTCAAGGGGAGCTTAAAGAAAACTTTAAAAATAACTGCAGAGCTGTGGGTCGACAGCTTGCTGAATGGCATGTTCAATAATTAAAAACTACCCAGTTATCACCAGAAATGAAAGCAGTGCTTAAAATCTTGTTATTCTGTGTTTTTCAGGAATGTGTTGGTGATGTGGCCTTTACTTTAACTCCATTTTGTGTGTTTTTCTGGTCTGGCAGGGATGTTTTGGGTAATGTCGAGGTGATGCAGTTGGACTTTGAGATGGAGAACTTCACCAGCCTCTCTGTGACCAGAAGGATCAACTGGAACATCGACTACAAGGGGCAGAACCCGCCTCCTGACTCAGAGAAGGTGGTGACAGAGTTGACGGTGGTGCAGCGGGACATTCAGGCCATCATCCCTCTGGCTATGGTGAGTGGCAGGATTATTATTAAACTTCATATAGGTCCAGTGTTTAGGAGTTAGGAGTGTCTATCAATAGAAAGAACATGTAGTGTTTAAACTAAATTGTCATAAGTGTGTAATCTCCAGAAATTAAGAATTGTTGTGTTTTTGGTTGCTCAGAATGAACCGTCTATATCTACAGACAGTCCAGGTCCCACGGGGGCAGCCATGTTCTTCTACAGTGGCCCAGAACGGACAAATTAAACACTGACTCTAGATAGGACTTTTCACATCTTGGTGTCAGGGATCCTAGCTCAACACATTCTCACTTCGACCTTGTCACAGATCGATGTTTGGTCATGGACTTCCCACGTCAAGATATGATGTGCAAGGTACCCTGGGTACCTTGGTTGGTTGTCAACTTCAGCCTGTTTCGTACATTGTCTGTTTTCAAGATACACTTCCGTTTTCATAGGAAATGTACAGTCTGCTTGCTTTCCCTTTAAAATAATCACACTATTTCGGCATAACACCGCTTTAAAATCACACAGGAAGTGAATACAGATCTCCCAGTTGAAAATTGGTGGTTGTTGGACCCATCCACCTGTCCTCCTGCCAGCCCTACTAAGACCTCACCTTTTAGACTTGCATTGTTGTTTGGCTGCGTTTCCCACTGACGTCATTACAAAACAATGGTGACCAGCTTCGTATCATGCCGACTTTTGTCATCGGTGTCTGCAGATGGAAGTCACTGACCAATCGCCCATATTCAAGGACTTCGAAGTGAGACCAGGTTGCCATGTCACATGTATTTTGGCTATTTATTTAGATGCCGATCCGATAGAGCAGAGGACTCTGCGGCAAAAAGAAGAGGAAGTGTTGTTCTTTAATTGCGTATCACCCTGACATGAACACATGGCTCTTTTCATTGGTGTCTGACGCCGGAAGTCACTGACCAAGCATTGGTATTCAACAACTTTTGAGTGAGACTGGTTTGCAGTTTCAGTTCAGCTACCTCACCACTAGATACCACTGAATCCAACACACTTTAAATCATTTATTGTTACGATTTAAAGTTAACTGACCAACTCAGGTCCTTAATCACGTAAACTTTTGTTGCATAAACCAAAACACCAGAACTGAAATGCCTTGTTTTCAAGGTTATTTTCCATTTACATTTTTGCCTCAAGCTTGAAAAATATGAGACGGATGATCAATGAGCTGTCGGAGTGCATAATGGCATATTTTTCTGTGGAGGCCATCAGAAGGTCTGATCTCATACAGGCCTTGTTCCCTTTGAAATTCAACACTATCTATTGTGTGGCAGCACAGCCACACAAATGTTTGCTATACCTGGTTGGTCTCTGAATGACTCTGATAGTGACACAGTGCTGAAGAATGTTCGTCTGTTAGTCAAGGCTGATGTGAGATTATTATTTCTGTTGCGATAGTCATGGCTGAGGCATTATGTTTTTGGGCTGTCCTAATCCCGTGGGTGTGATATCTCTAGAATGCCTTGAGGGAATTTCTTTAAATTTAGCAGAAAGGTGTGATTGGAATCAGCGATGAACTGATAAGGTTTTGGTGGTCAAAGATCAAGGTCACTGTGACCTTACAAAATGTGTTTTTGGACCATAACTGAAGAAATGTTACTAATTCAGTCAGACACCTCAGGTTTAAATGTTTGTTTCAACAGCATTTGGCATGTAGACTCCGGCCTCGTTGCTCCCCTCAGATATGTTTACATGACATATTGGGGAGCGATGATTAAATATTTCCCCACCTTAGCTAGAGCCTGCAGGCTGATGCTGGAGTGGAGGTGGGGCTGCTAGCTACATAGCTACGTATGAGTCTGACATGGATGTAGATAGTAACTGCCACTTGACTGTTTCGCAGAGGCATACACTCACTACAAAGCTGTCGAAATCCAACGCTTGAGCAGTGACTTGCAGCATCTTACGACTCTAATGAAATAAGACGTCCATTAACATCAGCATGATATGCAGACGATCACTGTTTTAGTTTAACAACGCCTGGTGGTGTCAGGGGGAAACATGGCAACAAGAATGAAAGATAAGGCAGCGAAAGACTGATGATGGCAGACGGGGTGGTGGATGTGTCCAGCATCCACCCACTTTCACCTGGGAGGCCATCCCATAAGATCATAAAGCCAAACCCTGTACTTTTTTCCTAAATCTAACCATGTGCTTTTGTTGCCTAAACCCAGCCACGTGTTCGTTGTTGGAGGATAAAAAACGTCAATTTGCGTACTAGAACGTCAACAACCAACACACCCATTGAGCCTTTCATGTCATATCTTGATGTGGAAGGTCCCAGACCAACTATCGATATGTGGCGAGGTCGGAGTGAGAATGTGTTGGAAACTGAACTATGGTAGCTGACACCAAAATGTGAAAGGTCCTATCTAGAGTCAGTGTTTATTTTGTCCATTCTGGGCTACTGTAGAAGAACATGACAACCTTGCCCTTACCCTGCCCAGTGGTGTCAGGGGGAAACCCAAAGAACGAGAGTTAAGGCAGGTGGGTGGTGGATGCATCCAACAAACACTGGCTCTAAAGCCAAACCCTGATCATTTTTGTTGCATAAACCCAACCACGTGCACAAGTTGTTGGAAGAAAAAACAAGCCAATTCGCGGTGATGTACGAACGTAGTGCATTTATTTAGAAAGAGACTGTATGTAAACGTTAAATTACCTGTGAAAAATGAAGTGTATTTTGAAAGAAGACAATGTAACAGGCAGAACTTGACATGGCGTCCCAGAGCGTCAACAACCAACACACCCACGGTACCTCTGGACGTGGAATGTCCATGACCAAACGTCAATATGTGACGAGCTAGGCGTGACGGCAATTCTAGTTTCACACTGTTTTCCCACACAACTGCACAGTGCACGCTCCTACAGTAGGTTTAAATTAAATAAGTAAAAAGGGTGGGGGGTTAGACAGCAAACTACTCATCCATTGCTGGTCCTTGGAAAATGCGTGGATCGGGCTTCGTCCTGATCCTGTGGAGCAGCTCAGAACATCCAAAACCTCTTAGAGTTTGTGCAAATTGTCAAGAGGAAAATTTAAAGCCAGCTGTTTTTTGCTACAGTCTGTGTTTCTCATAATCAAAGACCTGTATGAGCTTCCAACGTTATTCAATCCCAGTAATGATGTGTCCATGTGTTGAAGTAAAAGTAGCAGGAATTCTGTTTGCATCAGGGACCCAACAAGCACTCCTTTATCCACCCTAAACTGCAGCTTTTATTCATGACAGCCTGCATCTGTATAAAAGTAAATATCACATAGCATCAGACATAAAACAGACAGGTTTTCATTACGGGTAAATCTAATCAACATCTACACACTCTGCAAACGACTTGCTGATTGTTAGGAAAGTCAACCAATCCTAGAACACTTAGGTATCTATTACTTTTAATTGGGGCTCTTCTCATTACCTTGTGAAAGGTGCAATTAGTGAGGGTAGTAAACAGATTATGGGAACAAAGGGAAATTAATCAAGCAGGAGGTGCTGAGTACCTCTGGCTATGCCTCGCCTGCCTACTTCCTCTCTTGTGGTCTTGCTGCACTCACCTGTTCCAGAGAAAGTCAGTGAAAAAAGGCCAAACTCGTATGAAATTCGCTCATTAAAATTCACAGTGCATGGTAAATAATATAGAGGACTGGATGCAGGTGGCGTGTAGGAGTAGATGTCCAGCAGATGCTGAATGAGAGGGTTTTTCTGAGGACATTGCAGTATTCATGGCAGGTAAAGGTCACCGTTGAAGCCCTGAGAATCTTAAAGAACAGCGAGGTGTTTGGTCAGTTTGGTCGCACATTCACTGTCGTCTCCTTGCATGATTACAGCTGCTCCTCACCTGAAGGCCCATTAAATAGACTTGATCTGCAGTTGTGACTTTGTGTGCGCTGCACATCTGTTGCAACATAAGGTTCACTTCATATCTCTGGTCCCGGTGAAATTTGGGACGAGCATGCGTCTTGTACCCAGATGTGTTTAGCTGCGTTGCAAAATTAGATTTCTGCCTGTGTGACTTTCTCTTGTAAAAATTTACATGCTGAAGCAGGATGGCAGGAACTGTTGGTGCTTCTTCTGTAACTGCCTGCCACCTCTGCACCCTATATTACTTGGTTGTTAGATATATGAGTAAATGGTTGTGGTTTTATGCCTTATAGTTGCAGTTTCTAAGCACAGGACTCGTGTTAATACCAGACAGAACAGTAAAAGGGGACTGGTATTGTCATTATCTCCAATATTTTCAGTTGACGGGGAGCTTTAAGGACACCGGCAGTCTTCCTTGACATTGTTAAAAGAAGACTTGGCTACATTTATTTTGAAATGAAAAGAAAGGAAAAGACTTAGCCCAGTCAGGCTTGATCTCTTCAGAAAGTTTTCACACCCTGGGAATCCTCTGAGTGTTTCCAATTAGTCTGTGAAATACCACTAACATTGTTCAACGATATAAATAGTCTCAAGTCACTTCAAAACCAAATTTGAGACCATCTCAGAACAACTCTGCTCACTGCGCTCTCTAAATTGTCAGAAGGCACAGATAAAGGCTCAGACTAACCCTAAAAACTTTCATCGTCAGGCAGCATTTATTGACTTTCAGATGTGATGGAGTCCTGCAGGTTAGTCACCTGTGGTCGCCTTGAAAGATGAGGTTTAATCCATCATGTCACTTGTGGCGACTAATTGGATTGTAAATTACATCAAAACAAAAAAAAGTGGACGTTGCAGTTCCCCCAGCAGGAGAAGTGACACAGTTAAACCATGGTAACACCCCATTATACATGATTGATGAACTGAAAACAGTTGGTCTTATCAACACAAGCAGAACAGACCAACTTTATCATTATGGCAGGTGCTTGTTGAGGAGCTTAATGGGAGGGTTCGTAATGGCAAGGTTGTGTGATGTACAATCAGAAAGTCAAGAAATGACTTTACTCCTCCTCTAAGATCAGTTTAAAGGAACAGTGTGTAAGACTCGGGGATTGAGTGGCATCTCGTGGTGAGGATTGCAAATTGCAACTATCTACTTCTCCCTGTTAAGCGGGATTTATACTTGTGCATCAGCTCTATGCAGAGCCTACACTGTATACTTTATTGTGGGTTTTAAACACACATTAAACACACATTAAACACACATTAAACATGGTTTAATAGGGGCAATGCCAAACACAAGTACACAAATCAGCTTCACTATAGCTCGCAGCATTCACAGACAAACACTTGTCTTTATCTGGACACATTTTCCCTACAAATACAACATGCTAATGTTATTAGCACAAGCCTATGACATTTTACATTGTCTAAATTAGCCTAGTGGCTAGCGGACTTTTCCTCTTCACAACAGCAACATTTAACAAAGGTAACGTTACAAAATCTGTTGGAATCCTTCAATGTTTACTGTTCAGGAGGTTTTTACCAGGACCTGAATTATCAGCAGAGTCCTCTTCCTCTCCAAAACAAATCAACCAGGTGATTTAAACCGATGAAAACACTGGATAAAGCAGCTTCATGTTACAAATGAGTGTTTCTCCTACGCTGTTTGGCATGTCGGAGATGGGTCGCTAGCCCAGCACCTCCTAATATGTGCTCACCTTTTTTCAATGATAACTCAAGATCTAGATGTTCAGGGGGTTTTTACCGGGTGCCAAATTATCCACAGAGGTCTCTTCCTCTCCAAAACAAACGAATCCAGTGATTTAGACCTGTAAAAACACTGACACAATAACACAAACACAAACGGCCCTATCTGGAGCCAGTGTATGTTTTGTCTGTACTGGGCTACTGTAAAACCATGGCGGTGCAACATGGCGAACTTCATGGACAAGGACCTACTCCCTGTGTAGATATAAACGTTTCATTCTAAGGTAACAAAAACACATTTCTAATTATTAGGTGATAATACACTTCAGCTTTTTACATTATATTCAATTAAACCCTGCTCCATCCTCCACAGCAGCGCTTCAAATCAGTACATTTAGAATCATACTGACCCGTTTCAACAAAGCAGGTTGGGAAATTAGCATGGATTAATGCCTTCATCTGAATGTATAACTTAATTTTGTTCGTATTGGTTTGTTTGCCTTGTGATTTTCACCCACTGGAGTTCATCTTGACATTTAGCAAATGTTTGTTTTTCCAAATTTAAAGACGGACTAGTGTTACCAATATCTGGAGACAAAAAAGAAACTGACGGTGGTGCTTTTGTGCTCTTCTTAGTCGAGGATATGTTTCACCTTTCCTGCACATTGTGCTCTGAACAGCCCTCGAGGCTATTTTAGTGTGATGTGAATAATCAAATGACTATGATTGATTGCTAAATGGAAGAACAGTAATAACCGCTGTTGCGACTATGAAAGTTGAGTTGCCAGTCTGGACTCGACCCTGCAGCAGGTGCTTATCTCTTAGCCCTTAACAAGAATACAAAATGGCCCCGAAGTACAAAAGTGATGTTTTTATGTTAAACATCAGAAGGTACTGTAATTAGCACATAGAACATGGCGGCCGTGCGTTCATAAATCAACCAGTGTGTCTCGAGGGCTTTTTATGAGCACATCTGCACCGCTCAGGTCAATGAACCAAAGCGTTTCAAACAAAACTGAATCAGGTAAAAGGAAAAGAGGCCAAGGAAAAAGACTTGTTTTGCTGTAGAATAACTGTCATTTTAAGGTTTTAGCAATTGATGCAAACCGTACAGCACTTTTCAGCTGGTGCCATACACCCACTGAGAGGCTTGTAGAACAGATCAGCACTTTCAGAAACTGCTGATATAAAGAGGTGGGAGGTGGATCTGTCTCCAAAATACAAACAGGTCTCTTTTTGTGTAACAAAGCAACAGAGATGAAGGTTTAGGATGAACCCCTACTGTAACTTTTGGCTGAGTAACGTGCAAGGTAGGAAGGAGAGAGAGGAGGAGGAAGGAAGGGCTGGTAAATGGACAGTAAAGAGAATGAAGAAGGTTTTTATGGTTGGCAGACCACAGATTGTGCGCCAACTACAGTTGACCTGCTGCAGACAAGGAGAGGAAGGAGGAAGAGCAGGGTGGAATTACCAGTGAATTTACAATGTGAAAGGAGAAACTATTCCAGAATGGTGAGGTTAAATCAACCCTCAGGCTTGTCACACAGTTTAGGCTGCTGTTAACACAGAGCCATCAAAGCCCTCCTTCCTTATTACTTTGAGGGGAGAGAGCTGAAGAGGCAGGAAAACAGGAAGGATGATGCAGAGCAGGGGGTAGCGGTTATGCCAGATTTCCTTACTCCATTAGCTGCTCTGTGCCACAGTGGCAACCAGATGTTAAATAAAAAATGACGTTTTGTGTTGTGCAAAGCCCGCAGCTTGAAGTCACGCATCACGTGTTTACATGTATGTCTTTGTGCACTCGTAAAGATACACATCTGGCAAAATGTATTGTTTACATTATTCAAAAGCAGGTGGAAATGGGCGAAGTTCAACCGAGCGTCTAAGTCTCACATGCTGAAGGAACTTTGCCTCAGTGCTTGTCAAACCAGGACTGTGATTCCTGCCTGGCTCCACAGTCATAACCACAAGCAAGTTCCTGACTGTGATCTGTGAACACAACAAGGAAATAATTTGTTGGTCTAATGGACGCAGTGAATGAGTTGCATTTAAACTGAAATTACACACACACAAGCGCATTATAAACTTAAAAAATAAATTCTACTTAAATTGCTTGTTGAATAGTTTATGATATCAAAGGGCCAAAAACTGACACGCAATGGTGAAACAATGTGCAATGCCAGAGTGTTAACTATACCGCGGCCTTCGAGGAGCTCACTTTAAGGTGGGGGGGGTTGTCTTGTGTGTGCCTCGGAGAGGAGACTGACAGTGACTCACTTTATGTTGGCACATGTGATAATAATCAGATAATGACCACATCAAAGCAGTGGCATTCCCAAGGAGGGGGCCGGGGGGGCCATGACCACCCTGATACAATTGCTGCCTTCCTGGGCAAACATTACTGTTAAGAGGCTGTGGCAGACTCATTTTTTAAAATTAGCCTGATTGTAGTGATATCCAGCCTGTTCCCATTCCCACGTCGTCAAATACCGCCACTTTGTCTGTGATTTTGGTGTCAGACGCCAACACAAGAAGGCGGCTTTTGCAGCGGTACGATACCCTGCCAGGATGTTATCAGTTTGAAACACCAGCTGTAACAACGTCAGTGTGATACGCTGGAAGACATTCATTCATTCATTTTCCGTAACTGCTTATTATGTTGGGGGTCGCAGAAGGGCTGGAGCCTATCCCAGCTGACATTGGGCGAGAGGCGGGGCACACCCTGGACTATCACAGGGCTGACACATAGAGACAGACAACCATTCACACCTACCAGTTAACCTGCATGTCTTTGGACTGTGGGGTGAAGCCGGAGTACCTGGAGAAAACCAACGCCGGCACAGGCAGAACATGCACACTCCACTTCAGGGCCAGGAACCCTCTTGCTGTGAGGCGACAGTGCTTACCACTGCATCACTGATGGGTCCAACAAACCTCAGACTTTCACCCAGGAGCCCGCTGTTCACTTCTCGTGTAAATGTTGAGCCAAATTTTGATACTTTTTTCTAAACCTAACCACATGCTTTTGCACACAGAAGTAGACTTAAATACGAGTTGTTTTACCAACATTGTAAGTTATTTTTAAATAAGACTGTATGCATCTAATGAGCAGAAACTGCATCTTGCTAAGATGGAAGCGTATTCTGAAAAGACAGAATGCATGTAACCAGTGTAAATTAACATGGCTTCCCTTAACGTCAACAACAGATAGAGGAGGATACTTAGTGTGTCATTTGTGGGCGTTAAGGTCCGCTGACAAAGCGGCGATATTTGACGAGTTGGGACAAGAACACTTTGGCGTATCTAACTAGACAACCTAAGGCCCGGATCAGACAGAAAGCATTTTGCGGTTTGTATAACACGAGGCACACTGCACCTTTTTATTGTTGCCAGGCAACCACAGACTCATCTCCTCATTCTAACTTTACCGTCCAATCAATCCACCGGGAGAGCTGTCAGCAAAGAGTTTGTTGAGCACAGGGAAACGGTGATCTGTGTGGGTACATGACACCCCAAAAACAAAGGTGGATCACGGGGAGTACCACCAGTTGGTCCAGGAGCTTCGCCTCAATGATGGCTGTTTCCAGGCATATTTTAGGATGACTC
>JAPZEB010000006.1:28809423-28821596 GCA_029783705.1 Chaetodon striatus
GGATCGCATAAAAATACAGGTTTTTTTTTTTTTTTTTTTTTTATCAATTCAACATTACTTAAATCTCTGGGAATCATTGAGGGCATGCCCCTCATTTACAATGACGTCGAGAATACAATTTAAACAAAGTAACACACACAGAAATGTAATGAAAGGTTTGCCAAATGCATGTGTGGACAAAAAGTCTTTTCAGACTGCATCAAATTCACAAGTTAGCACTGAACAAAGAACCCACACCTCAAAGCATACCTTAGCACAAGGCATTTGCAAGTAATAACGGGTCCACTGAGTCCGTAACAGAGCTCCAGTTCCATGTTATGAGGGGCCTGGTGTTTGTGATCAGATGAAGGAAATGAATCATTTTTATGTTGGACACTAAAATTACACTCTTAGAAATAAAGGCGCATGAAATCACTACTACTACAGCCTTTAGTATTTCAATGGCGCAGTAGGGCTGGGACCTGAAAGCTTCCAAATTAAAACCAAATATAAAATGCCAAGTACCAGTTACCTGAAAGAAAACATGTCAGCAGACCATTGGTATTAAACGGTTTGAATTAATGGTAAAGATAGCAACCATGGCAGAACACAAGCTGAAGATGAATTGGTTAAACTGACTCCAGATACATTTCTAAATACCATTTAAAACCTGTGTAAACATTTAAATATGAGAGGGTGACGATCTTTTAACACCAATACTTTCAAGAATCCTTGAAAAACTCTTTTTCGAAAACGGGTTCTTTGGATGAGAGGTTTCTTAATGGACCTCTTAGCCTCTCAAAGAACCCTTGAAAAACCATTTCTTCGGAAAAGAGTTCTTTCAGTGAAAAGGATTCTTGATAGGACTCTTAGTCTTACAGAGAACCTTGAAAAATCCTCTCTTCAAAAACATGTTCTTTGGATGAAAAGGGTTTGTAATGGACTTTTAAGTCTTACAAAGAACTGTTGAAGAACTGTTTCTTCAAAAAAAGATTCTTCGGACGTACTGTTAAGGTTTCTTAATGGACCTCTTAGTCTCACAAAGAACCCTTGAAAAACCATTTCTTCGGAAAAGAATTCTTTCAATGAAAAGGATTTTTGATAGGACTCTTAGTCTTACAGAGAACCCTTGAAGAATCCTTTCTTCAAAAACGTGTTCTTTGGACGAACAGGGTTCTTGATGGACTTTTAAGTCTTACAAAGAACTGTTGAAGAACTGTTTCTTCAAAAAAAGATTCTTCGGATGAAAAGATCTCTTAATGGACCCCTTAGTCTCACTTTGAAAAACCTTTTCGTCAGAAAACAGTTCTTTCGGTTCAAAGGATTTTTGATAGGACTCTTGGTCTTAAGACCCCTTGAAAAAGCCTCTATTTAAATAAAGGTTAATTTGATGAAAATGGTTTTTAATGAAACCCTTGACAAACCATTTATTCAAAATAAGGATTCTTTGGATTTATCTTTTATTGTATTTATTTTATGAATAAAATATTTAACAGGACTCTCAGTCTTACAAAGCTCCATTGTAGAACCAGTTACTCAAATAAAGTATTCTTAGGATGAAATGGTTTCTTAATAGAACCCTCAGTCTCACAAAGGACCCTTGAAGGACTCTATCTTCAATAAATGGTTCTCAAGAAGCAAATGGATTTAGATAAAACCCCAGTCCCACAGTGAGAACCCCTTTTGGAACCCTTGTGTCTGACAGTCTAGTTTTAAGTGAAGCAGTTAAAGTTATTTTTTAGTCTGAGCCATTTTCTTTTTTTTAGATTGACAGCTGCAGATGATTTCTCAAAGGTGTCTCACATACTTCCAACCAAGTTTTCATCAGCACTTTTTCCCTGACATCCACTGGGTGTTGGGCACAAAGGGTGACCATGGCAGCGTGATGAAAGAGGGTGCTGATTGTGTATTGTTTCTGCTGTCTTACACCCACTGTCTAATTACCATGAGGTTGACGCTAACTGTCCAAGCATGCATTTTACGAACAAAAATAAATTCTGCCAGTAGCAAGATGTCCCAAAGTGTGCGCCATCTCACCTCATCTATCAGAACACCTGCAGGCTGTTTTAACCTGCGTCCCTGGATACAAATATCAGCAGTGCTTTTCTTCAACCGGTTTATTCTTCACATTTCTCTGACTCCATCTCTTTCTCCTGTAAAGGTTGCTCAGCTATTGAAATGAATACAGTAACAGCTGCATGTTAATACACTGCTCTCAGTGGGAAACAGCCATCGGGGAGAGGGAGGACGGACGTGACTCGCAGTATGATCAACTTTGACTCGTCAGGCTTGCCCCGCAGTCACAGAAATCTTTAAATTCAACAAATTAATATATTATATTTGAAGAAAACCAAATCCAGTCTGTGTCAAACAGCCTTTTGTTCATTGAATAGTAAAACTATTATATCAAGTCAGACTAATGAAATCCTTTGCGGTGGCTTAGCAGCTCCTCAAGGTCAGGTGAGGCAGGTTTGATTGTGGATTTTACAGACTGAGGCCATGAAGCCGTAAAGCTGAATCAGACACTGACTTTAATCATATCGGTTGTGTACGGCCGGTATCTGTTCTTATTAAAGGACCAGTATCTGTCCAGTATATTTTCACTTTGATATACTGGACTAACCCTTTTCCTCTCACTGTCTGTGTTATCTTTTATACAAATTGGTTTGAATGAATAGATTCTGATACCCGAGGGAGAACAAATAAAAGTATGATTTAAACTCATAGCCGAGCTCAGATCAATGAGTTTCCTGTATAGACCTGTGTCTTTAAGGCGGGAGTTGTGGCGTATTGTATTGTGCTGTCAATAGAAAAGAACAGGTGTTGCATTAGGATGGCTGGCCTCAGCACATCATTTATCATTTTTCATTATCCATTAAAGACAAGGCGCTGGGCCATGTGATATTGAGTGGGCTTGCTTCAGTGCCCCTGCCATTGAACATTCGAGGCTAATTTAAAATGAGCCCTTCAGGCCCAGGAAATACACCAGTCATGACAGTTCAATAAAAAGTCCCCCAGAATGCAGAAATAAAAATATTCACAGTGAGACAGACAAGGGAGGGACACTCCATTACATTGTTTGTTTGTTTTATTTTATACCATGCACATTACTGTCATGCCAAACGTCACCGATCTATTTTAACCAGATTGTCTTGTTTTCGTATTCTGAGCACTGCAGATGAGCGGCGTGAAGTACACACGCCACAAAGCTTTCCAGTACCTTTTCACATCTCCTGCTAGCCTCGTGTCATGAGAGTGCAACTCTAACAGCATTTAAACTAAAATTATTTTTCAAGACTTCCTCCCTGAATAAAGCTTTATTTTCAGCCCAGTGTTTTTCCAATTTGGATATTTGCCAACCCACAGGCTGTTATTTTTTTTCCAACTTTGAGAGTAAAAATAGGTGAGAGGCTGTCAGTTTTTTCTTTACAAAAATTTTTATTTATTTCTTTAGTTCTTTCTTCTTTGGAAATAACTAAGCTGCAGTGTGCATCAAGAGCCTATAGCAGATAAGACAATCCTGCATGTGCACAGTTGTAGCCGTGTGTGTGTGTATGTGTGTGTGTGTGCAGGAGACTTTATTAAGGCAACCCAGTTGTACAAGCAGGGAAACGATAGAAAGAAAAAAAAAAACCGCAGTGAGTGTGTCAGGGGGAAGGGGCGACTTGCCGGCCATCATAAGCAACCTAGACCAACCCCCACCCCCCCACTCATCATCCTCTCCCCCTGGCATTGTGACTCATATAACCCATCTGAAGGCAAAGATAAGGCCTTGTGTCTGCACATAACTTCTCATGCCTGCAGTCATCCTGCACACATACTGTACCTGGCTGAAGGCTCCTTCATCCTTGCCACACTTGCATATTAGTGTGACACATTTACCTTTGGTGCAACTCCAAATTTAGCATCTAAAACACAAGATATTACCTAACAAAATCAGGGACAAATCTTGTTCCGCTGTGTGCTTGAACGTCCCTGCAGCTCAGGGCGGAGATGGTTTTAATCATTAGCTGAAGTGGCAGCAGGAGAAGACACAAAAATGTCTCTGATGACATCTAGAACTTGTTGAGATTCCCTCAGTTTCTGTGATCCCTTCAGCCAAGTATCAAAAATACATGCATATATATTACATTGCCGAACATACCAGGTCCATCTTTTCACCTAGGGCTGTTCTTCAAGGTGTGAGCTAGACTCATTAGTTCCAGTTAAGGGTGCAATGTGTAAGACGTGTAAGATTAAAATGTCCTAAAACATTCTGAACTAACATTTTTGCAATAATTTTACAAGTATAGCAGCTAAGCTAATAAAATAAGTGTGCAGCTAGCCCCGGCTCATCCTGTCTTGTAATACCATTTGCACCTTTAGAGGTGACAGTGAGTCAGTGTAGCGTCCTTTCTGCCCTCAGTCCAACATGAGAGGACGGAAAAGTGAAGTCTCAGTTGGTCTGAGATACCTGGGAACCCGAGAGCACACATTATCTTTCTGGCTTGTTTGTATTTCTTCAAACCAATCAGAGTCGTCTTGGGCGGCACATAAGCCCAGGTTGCAGTGACGGTGCCATAATACCATTGGGAGTAATTTCTTGTGGTGAAACATTTGCACGTGGGGAGGCAATCACTGTCATGTCCTTGACTTCCTCTTGCATATTTGACAATCGTTCAATCCAAGCTTCAAAATCCACGACACTTGTGTGGTTAGGTCAGCCACTTCAGGCTGGTGTACAGTCCGCCAGGCTAAGATAGCTAGGCTAAGCTAACTTGCACTGCAGGCTTACCATTTATTGCTTGTTGAAGTCCTTGATCTTAAATTGTGTCTCAGTCCAGGCGTTGGTCAAAATATGTCCAGAGCCAGATAATCCAAGGTCCAGAATCCCAAATGTGTTGTCTTTAGGCAGAGATTGTCAAAAAGTTGAGCCTCACAAAGCACCGACAGTGCAACTAATGACAACACAAACAGTATCAAAAAACAACCCAAATGGCGTCGGTATATAGCTTTTATGTGGTTGTTTTCTCACCACAATTGTCTCGCTAAAACTGCCGCAAGTGTTTTTCAGACCGGCTCTCAGAGTTTAGGCAGTTGGGTTGGATTTGCATAAAATTCTCTGCTGTTGTTGGCTTGAAGGTAAAATGCTGCCCTCGATTACTTTGGACCATGTGGTATTACACATTGCAATTTAAAGGCCACTCTTAATGTCCCAGCACACTATACTGTTTCTGACAATGGTCTGAAGAATGACCTATCCCTTTTTGACATGACAAAGCCAGATCCATAAAGACTGGCCTGCACAGAGCCCTGACCTTGACCCCAGTCAGAGCCTTTCAGAGAAACCGGACTGCCGACAGTGAGCAAGGTCTTATCGGCCAACATCAGTGTTGGACCCCACTAATGCTCTTGTGGCTGGACAGGGAGAATATCTCTGCAGCCAGGTTCAAAATCTTGTGATAAGCAACTCAAGTAGAACAGATAGCATGTGAAGGCCAATTTTCAACAATACTTAGCTGCGTGATGTTCAGGTGTCATCATGGTTTTGGCCACATAGTATAGATTTGGTTTTATTTGCTCAAGTTTTGAGGTATCTGTCTCTAAGAGGTCTACCTCCGCCCTACAGTGGAGCTGATCGGCTCTACCTGAATGGTTAGATACCAGTAGAGGTACATTTTTTGATATAAAAGGTGAACAAATAACCCTTTGAAATATACAGATCACTGTTTTGCAACATGAAATAAATCAAAACATGTTTGGTTTTTTTTAATTACATCCAAACTGTTTCCAAAAGGCTCCAAAGTCCCAGCTCTCCAGACAGAACAACAGATCATTTTTACCCTCAACAACATTAATCCTACCAACAACAGGCTAATGGGGGTTGGCTCATTTAGCTAACAGAGCTAAATGAACTCATTGGTTGCACTGCTCTTGAAGCCAGCACACATCCATCACATGAAGAAAAGCTTCATAACAGCTCCAAGACACAATCTCAGTAATGCTAGCCATATGTCAGCCTTCATCCAGTGTTCATTTAATACATATCTTATCCCTAAATGGGAGCTCCATTTGGCAGAATATTGTGGCAATTAATTTAGTGAATATTTAAATTTGAAGCTAAAATCCGGGATAATTGCGGGTTCTGTTTGGAAACACATGCCAAGCAGCGTGTGAATGTCATCAAGATGGCTCCATTTTTCTTCCACACCCATTTTGTTCTTTGTCATGCCGTGTCTTTGACATTGAAACGTGGGTGAGAAAATCACTTGTCTTCCGGTGGACTGTTTGATACACTTAAAGGAAATCAGAGCGACACTGGAACAAAAGCTGTTTTTGTGAAATCACCCGGTGTATTTTAACTTTCAAGCAGCCCAGCTGAGTGTTCAGTCCTCGCCACCTCAGGATAATTGCAACTCCAACATGGAAAATGTTTTGAATCCTTTGTCTGCATCTGCTTTTTGTTTATTATTATTTTTTTCTTTCTCTACCATTTTTTTTTTCTGTAAAAGCCTTTTTGTGCCTCGCAGTGACCAGGTTGCTTGTAGATCTGCGACACATACCATGTAACCATGGAAACTGGGGTTCCAGTCCAGTATGTAGCATGTCATCCCCTTTCTCTTTTGACCTTTCCTGCCGTCTAATAAAAGCTAAATGTCCAACATACCCTATAAATTCCAAAATATATACTGTGCTGTCAGAGCTTCTGCAGTTGACTATCCTCACCCACCACCTACAGCACTTAACCCTCCAGCAGATCCAGAGAAACCATTAAATGGCACAAGACATTGTTGTTATTGCCGTTGTAATTACACGGTCTTCTGGACGTCATCGACTCTTTGTTGATTCTCGGCTTATTTTAATCAGACTGATAACTGTTTTATTAATGACATTAATGAAATATGAATTGCAGTCTTTGTATTTTTGTATTCCACCCCTATAATGAGCACACATCAGTGGAGTTACATCTGCACCAGTCAGTCTTCACTTCCTGTTCATCCTGGTCACTAGAGATTCTTTGGCTCATCGATGGTTTGCTGTTAAAGGGGAACAAGTGAGGAGTACTATTCAGCCTGTGAAAAGCCTGTGAAAACAAAGTAAATGTATTGATGTCATCAGGTTGTCTCAGCCTGGGCTTGGTGACGAAAGTTATCCTCAATTAAACAACCTTAATTAAACAACCAGGTGAAAGTAATATGAAAGGGTTTGCTTGTAGTGCTGAACCTATAGAGTTATCTGCAGCATCCGTCAGCTTTACAGAGCTTTATAGTTCATTTCATTTTATTATTTATCTGTCTGACCCACAACTGTTTTGCTCTGGGTCACTCTCACCACTCTTGTGGTGTCTTTTTTGGCCACAGTAGGAAGTTGTTTTCTGTGGGAAAAGAGCTAAAAAGACCTTGTTCAGTCACAAGTATTTATTGGTACCATCTTCACTCTGCAGTGCTAGAAATACGACCCCTGCATGGATGCGCTAATTTTGAGTTGGGAGACGTTTTACAAGAGGGCTTGCTGCCTTAAAGGGATACCTTACACTAAGTGGTAGTGTGGGTTAAAATCAATAGATTGCTGTCAGAAAGGGTTTCTGGGAGAAAGCCAGTGGTGGGCGAAGTACCTCAAAGCCGTACTTGAGAAAAAGTACAGATCATACCAGAAAAAGATAGGAGTTAAAGTCACCTTTTAGAATATTTCTTGAGTCATGTAAAGTATCTGATATTAACTGTGCTTTGGTATCTAAAGAAATCTTATCCTTAGAGATGCACAATAATATCGGCACATTGTTGGTATCGGCAGATATTGGCTTTAAAATGAAATACTAGAATCGGCCAACGTGCTTTTTCTTATTTTGCATGATAAATGAATATTACATACAGTTAAAAGTACTGTATTTCATGTCTCCATCTGCTGGTGGGCCGTCATGATAAGAGTATGCGTGCATGATATGATATTAATTCCACTACAGAAGAGACTTGATGATCACTAAAATTAGGTGGGGAAAAAGTAGATGGATTGAAGTCAGAATCGGAAATCGGCCAAATGAGTTGTTATGTATTGGCATACCGAATAACGAAATTACGTATTAAAAGTAAAAGTACAAGTAAATGCTGTAATAAAAAAAGCAATCAGTCCGGATCTGAGGATTGTGAAGTTTAGTTCTTCTTAAAATGTACACCACCTTAAAAATGGAGCATACATCACACTTGAAAAAAAGTTAAGGTCATCTCCACAACATAAAGCATTTAAAGAAAACCTTTGACCTCCAGGGCTGACACACCGCAGTGGAGCAAACACTACACAGTTACCCGACATCAGTTTTTATCTCCTTGAATCGTACTCGCCCCTTCCGCTGCGGGACGCCATTTTTGCATCCATCGTGATATCAGTCTCATGCATCTTGGACTTGACTGGAAATCTAAACTTGTTTGCACTTGCCCTTATTTGATTAACCTCTGATCTAATTCGCAAGCTCAGACTACTAATTGACCAACCCTTGTGATTATATTTTGTAGTAACAAAGTAACGAAAATGCTTAAGGGAAATGTACTGGAGTGGAAGTATACATTTTCCTTGAGAAATGTAGCGGCAGGGCAACCTCAAGCTCACCTGGTATATTGTGTGCCCCCGGAAGGCTGAGTCCTCTGCAGCAGCTCAATTTTAATCCCGACCTGTGGCACTTTGCTGCATGCCATCCTCCCTCTGTCTCCCACCTTTCCTGTCTATCTCAGCTGTCCTATCAAAAAAGGCAAAGTTCGCCCTAAAGTAATCTTAAAAAAAAGAAAAGAAATGTAGTGCAGTAAAGGTGAAAGTTGGCAGAAATACAAAAACAAGGAAAGTACAGATACTCCCAAAAAATGTGGAAGTATTGTAACAAAACATTATTATTTAATTGCATTACACCTTTCGGAAAACTTCTCCCATGTGCATTGTCACCTCTTTACGGCACGATACAAAACAAGATACCATCCGCCTCCGTGCATGCAGTGTTCAAACAATCAATCAATATGAGTCGGCACTGAGTTTTATAGAGACTAAATAAGTAACACGTATCAAAAAAAGAGGTACTCACCATATTTCACTGGGCTTCATGCTGCTTTGTACTGTTTATTTACCTGTTTTCAGGCATGTCCATAATGTTGAGGGTGACTCACTTGAGAAAAAAACAGAAAGGCGTACTTGTCAGCTGCAGAGCTGTGGGAAAGGAGTCTATGTTATTTTTAGAGGGGTTACATGCATTTAGAAAGCTGCATATGTGCTAATTTTGTCAGGAAATTGTGTTACAGATGAGGAGCATTTAGATATTTCCCTCGCAAGTTGGTGGAAACACTAAAGCTGTGAGTAAATATTGAACTTAAATTCATCAGGTGGCCAGAAACTAGACTCCAAAGGAATTTAGATCCATAACTGCTGCATTTGTGAATAAGCAAAAAGGTGAGGATATGTTAGGTTGTGTTAACAACATGTTCCCACTGCACCCAGAGACTGAAACAACCCACAGAGCCTGTGCTACAATCTGGAGTCATTGAGCAGGACAGATGTGGATATTTATCAGGCAGGATTTGTCTTTCAAAATATGCTATGGAGTTGCATCATGGGAAGCGTAGTATTGTAGGATCCAGTCTTTTGGGATCTTGACACATACCAAGGACCAAAAGTCAGGATATCTCTGCCTCCGTCTCTTCTAAGTCCCCTAACTTTGTGGAAGTTAAACACTAAATTGCCAGAGTGCCCATTCAAGGGGTCATGTGTAAATAATGAGCCGATGATGTAATGGCAGTAAATCTGTTTGAGCAGTCGGACTGCTGGAGATGGAGTAAAATGATGGCTCAAGTTCCACTCAGGATTATGTGAATAAATGTGTTTAACTGCTATCACTGCGGAGTGTGGATGAACAGAGAGCGGTCACATCATAATAAAACGAAAGCATTACTTGCTTGAAGTACAGAAGCCGCCGCTGCCTTTCCTGGTGCCGTTCGGAAAATGAATTCAGTTAATGTTATGGAATAAATGTGTGGCAGCTCCTTAGGTGTCCTCACCTTTATTAACCCAGCCGGTCTTTCACTCTGCATCATGTGACCAGTACATGACCGAATGCAGGAAGCACTTGCACTTGTCCTGATCATCTGTCTCCACCCAGGCAATCTGCTGGCACCAGGGAAGATGCCACAGCGCATTAGCAGCAGTGTGACGGCATGTGGCGGCTCAGTGTGTGAAAGCCCTCCTCAGCAAGCCCCCACAGGGCCACTGATACCCAGAGCTGCTAACAGCTTTTGACTTGCAATTAGCCGGCCAAGTTTATCAGCGGCAATAGCCGCAGGAGCTGAAGCGGCACTGCAGCTAGGGCACCTTTTCACTGTGCGTGTGTGTGTGTGGCTTTAGGATAGAAGGGAGTATGTGTCAGGCAGATGTTCTCGACTCTACATACAGCCAGCCGTGCTGTGATTAATCAAGGTGGCTGGGGTCATTGTGTTGAGTAACTTCTTCTTCCTCCGTCTTTTGTAACTCACTTCACACAGATAAGACCGCACATGAGCAGGCAGAACAATAACACACAAAAACTGGATACTGTGGTCGCCCATAAGGTCAAACCCTGCACAAAATTGCATTAACTGAACCAGAGGGAAAGACTGTCATCTTAAGAAGTCAATCCACACACCACGCACCCACCACCCCCATTCTCTCCACTCTGGCCTGTCTGCATGGAGGGGGAATTATATTACCCAGACCTCCTCCCAGTTATGATGAATCCCCAGCCCTGAGAAGACTGGCCAGCCCGACCTCCATTTGCGGGAGATTAGATCCTCTGATTACAATGCCAGCTACCTCCCACCACTAGATAAATCTTCGATGGGAGCCCAAAAGCAAAGCCCTCCAGTTCCATTGCAGTTAATAATTTAGTGTTAGAGGGGGACAAGTATTTATGATAATTCAAATGGAGCTGGAGATTTTTTGTCTAGATGGGAACGCTAAAGAATGGTTTTAAGTTAAAAATGGCATTTGCTAGGGCTTAAATTTAGAATTTCCATATATTGAATTCACGCTCGGTGTCAGTGCTGTGTCACAAATGATATCGCATTACATGAACGTCTTGTGATGGGAGAGCTGTGCTTTATTAATGGTTGACGTAGGTGTTAAGGACCGAAGTTCATGTGAGATGTCACACGGCTGTCAGCCTTCACGTTAAATGAATTACGTGTTTGCCTAAAAGCTTTTGTTGGCATATCATGTGTCTGTGTAATTGTTCATAGATCATTATGCTGAGCAGGGGCAGGAGAGGTGGTTGGGTTAGGACGTGGTGTGCATGCCTAATTTGCACTGTACATGCTTAACAAACGCTGTTACTTAGAAGCACTAATTTGACTGCATAAAAGATGTAAATGAGATCAGAGAACAGCCCACAGCCTCTAAGCATTGTTTACAGCAGCGGTTCTCAGCGCTGTGCCATCAAGACCGGAGAGTCTGCTCTGTTTTGTTTTGTTTTTTAATTCTGACCAAACACAGCGGCGGCTGATTTTCACTGATTCGTTCCACGTCTCTGGTTAAAGCTGCCGAAATCAGCTGCTGGAGTGTTTGGATGGAATAAAAAACCTGCAGAGTCAGAGGCACACGGCTGAGGAGCGCTGTGTGCTAAATATTAACATACAGCCTCATTTTAAAGGTACGGTGTGCAGCATTTAGGAGCGTCTGCTCGCAGAAGTGGTACATGATGTTCATAGCTGTGTTTTCATCAGTGTGACAATAGGAATCATTGTGTTTTTGTTATATTAGAGTTAGTCGTTCATATCGAGACCTCAGTGCCAGAGTTAGGTGGATTTAGATGCCCAAGGCAAGACAAACAATAATAAAGTCAAATTAGCAAATATCTTGTTGTTGTTTTTTTTGGTTTTTTTTTCTTTTGCCTGCTAGTTTTCTCTAACACTAATTGTCTCCACGACACCATACCCATAAATGCTCCAACATCTTCTGTTCTCATCGATTAACTAGGTGTGTGTGTGTTGGTACGCCTACTAAAGACTGATCGTTTAGCATTAGATTTTTGGGCCTCTCTTTTTTTAAAGGTCCAATTTGTAGTATTTAGGGGGATAAACTGGCAGAAAAAAATTGAATTTATAAGTATGGGCGGCACAGTGGTGCAGTGGTTATGTGGAGTTTGCATGTTCTCCCCGTGTCAGTGTGGGTTTTCTCTGGGTACTCCAGCTTCCTCCCACAGTCCAAAG
>JAPZEB010000006.1:28944261-28955116 GCA_029783705.1 Chaetodon striatus
AGGGTAGTTTGGTGTAATATTTTCCACCAGGAGCATGATGGGAAATAATCTCAAAAGGAATCTGCTGGTAGTCTTGCAAATCGTGACCCTGCAAGATCCCAGGTCTTTGTCCTATAGCATGTGACTAAAAACTTGAATTTTCTTTGGATGTGTGTCAGACTTAAGTCTTTTAAAAGTATTTTTAAAATCTTCATGTGCAGTGGTTCCCAACTGCTCCAGCCACAGGGTCCAGATCTCTCCTTAGTTAAATATCCACACATTTTAAATATATATGGCGTCATACTTGAGTTTGGCCATATTGTCGAGCTAGTTTTATGTGTCAGTCAAGTAGGTGTTTGTTAGTCACTCACTCTACAGCAGGAAACAGTACTTAAAAATAAAACCTCTGTGCCGCAAATTTCTATGTACTTCAAAGTAAAGTGTGTTTTTTACAAACTTGACCTATTTGCAAGTCACTTACAGTCTATTCAAATGGTCCCGCGACACACTTTTGGACCGCGACCCACCAGTTGTATGGTGTTAATAACATGTTAAATGGTGAAGACGTTCATGGTAAAGTCTAACACTCCAGAACACTTTATTGAAAAAACGATCAACAATCAAAACTGCATTAAAAGTGCTACACACACAAACACACACCCACCCACCCACAGAAACAGCAGCAGCACCACCACCTGCTGTTTCTGTAAACTTCAGTCTTGGAGCTGTCGTGATAAAGACTTGGCTCTTCTGTAGAGTAAGCTGTGTATGTGTCTGTGTTATAGTTTTCACACCGTCTTTTTCTCTCCTGAGAGATCCTCTGGCTCCACAGGAGTCCTGCCACCATCTGACAGCCCAGAGGAGAGCTGTGTGTGCGTGTTTGTGTGTATGGCTGAGACCCATTTCTTCACTACGTTCTGCTGTGATGTGTTGCTAGCAAAAAGGTGAAACATGGCCCATATTATATTGCAGAATTTAAAGGTGCAGTGTGCAGGATTCAGGGGAGCATACTGGCAGAAATGGGAATTAATATATTGAGTATGTTATCTTAAGTGTATAATCACCTGAAAATAAGAACTGCTGTGCTTTGTTACCTCAGAATGAGCTGTTTTTGTCTACATAGGGAGCAGGTCCTTGTCCACAGAGTCCACCATGTTGCCATGTTTGTACAGTAACCCACAACAGACAAACCAAACACTTGCTCTCGATAGGGCCATCTGCATTACCATGTTGACCACTGTACTAAGCAGCCCCTCTGTGATGAGAGTGGTGATAAATAACACACTGTTTTGAAGTGAAACTGCTTCACTAAATGTTTTTACAGGTTTAAATCAACATTTTAGAGAGGAAGAGAACTTCATGGACAATTCAGCTCCTGGTAAAAACCTCATGAACGCCTCGATTTTAAGTTATCAGAGAAAAAAATGAGCATACATCAGAAGCTGCTGGGCTAGCAGCAGGTCTCAGGTATGCCAAATAGCATTGAAGAAATACTGATTTGTAACGTGAAACTGCTTTATGCAGTGTTTTTAGCTATTTAAATCAATGGGTCTGTTTGTTCTGGCGATGAAGAGACCTCTGTGGATAATTCGGCTCCTGGTAAAAACCTCACGAATGTCCGGATCTTAAGTTATCAGAGCAAAAAGGCGATGTAGTGTTTTTATCGGTTTTTATCACCTAGTCGGTTTGTTTTGGACAGGAAGAGACCTCTGTGGATAATTTGGCTCCCTGTAAAAACCTCCTGATCCATCCGGGAGAAGTTTCAGCTGGCTGCAGTGCGCAGTCGTCACCACTAGATGCCACTAAATCCCCCTAAATCTTACACAATGGACCTTTAATAGAACTCAGTAAAATTAGGTGTTCCCTAGATTAACAGCCATGTTTCCCTGTTTGTCTGCAGTGTCAGTAAACGCAGATTAAAGTATTTAGATGATTGCACTGTGCACATTATTATTATACGAGCATAATCCACCACCAACAGTAAAGTTAATGAGCCCCGCTGTCTCAGTTTGTGTCCTATCAGCTTATCAGCAAGTCCATCTTAATGGCAGTTAAATAAGCTGTGGAACTTCCTGTGGTCTGTGTTGAAAATTGTTTTTGTTTTTTACTTTAAGACAAATAGATGTTGTCACACTTAAACAATGTGATTTTTTTCTGCCTTTAGTTTTCCTTCCTCTGTGGCTTCATCACTCACCTGCCTCTTGTTCTGTTCTGTTTTTTTAATTTGCTGCCTGTCGCTCTGCAGCAGTTTAGTAGTTTTGGCTTGGAGATTAAATGTTCAATACTTCTTTGTTGCACCTGGATGAAGCGAAACATTATCTTGCCTTACCTACGGTGGACTTGCTTGCTTGAAAACTGACGGGGGGAGATCGTCTTCTCTCCTTCCAACATTAACTCGCCGGTCCCTCCTTCCACAGCCATGCTTCTCTTTTTGTTTCTTCCAGTATGATGAGCCTGTGGTTTGAAATCAAACTTGTGATTTTTGTCCTTTTAATGTAAATGTCCAGTGGCCCTGGAGTCATTATAGTTTAGGATGCTTTTGATTTCTTGTGCTTTAATTTGAAGCGAATCATTATCAGTTGCACGTGTTCAAGTGTTTGCATAGTTTGTGCACCTTTTAGATTTCTTGCACATTTTGTCTTTATTTGCTCCTGTGATTATTTTTTCCTCTTTTTTTTTTTTCTTTGTCCAAGGTCACATGTAAACAGTCTGATATTGAACTATATAAACTTTGTTTCAGTTGAACTCCTTCTAAAAATGAATATAATTATATATTAGTATATAATTATATTCTTATAACTATGATAATATATTTATGATTAAATCATTTAATTTTTATTATTTTCTAGTACAACAAAAACGTGCAAAAACTTGCTTGATGTGCAAATGTGTGTAAGTGAGTTTGGGAAATGTTTAGATAAATAAAGGCGGCCTTAGACTGTGATTCTCCAAAAATGTTCGCTATTAAGGGGATGCAAAAACAAAAAAAACAAAAAGGACGACAAAACCTAATAAAAAAGCGGCTGCTAAACAAAAAAACGTTTGAAATTAAATAATAAATTAATCTAAAATAAAACACTGTAATTCAAATGAAGTGCAAAACAAATAAAATTACAAACATTTTTTCAAAAAATACCGCATAATACCCCCCAAAATTTTTCCTTTATGCTCCTTCCTGTCCTTTTCTCCATTATTACAATCAATTACCGTTAATATAGTAATGGCATTAAAAGTTTAACAGAAAAACACTGTTATTTTACAGATTTGTCCTGAATTCTAAAAATAAAATATCTTAAATAAAGTGAAAAGGGTCAAATGACTGGCAAACAAAAACTGTAAACATAAAGCAAAATAATTCAAATAAAGTGCAAAACCCAAGAAATTAACAAACATTTTCATTAAAGGTTTTGCAGAGAAACACTAATTTTATTTATTTATTTTTTTCCCCTAAATTATTACTGTCAAGTACCTTCAACATAGGAATGATTGAACAGAAAAATGTTAAAAAAAAAATTCATGAATGGTCTCGCAAAGATACACTGTTAATTTATAGATTTGTCCTAGTTTATAACAATAAAATACTTTCAGTTAAGTGAAAAATATTCAGATGACTTGCCAAACAAAAACCGTAAAATTTAAGTAAAATAATTCAAATTAAGTGTGAAATTACAGAGATTTTCATTAAAATTTTCGCAGAAAAAACACTGTTATTTTCCAATTGTTCCTAAATTATTACAGTCAGATACTTTAAATAAAGTAATGCCATTAAAATTCTAACAATAAAATACCTTCAATAAAGTGACAAAATTCATTCAGTAAAGGTTTTGCAGAGTACTTGTACATGTAATTGTATTCATTAAGTTATTAAGTCTATACTGGCTCGACTGGGCACAGAAATAAAACAAGTCCACCTCCGACTTTTAAAAATTTAGTACATTTCCTATGAATTTTTGTGACTCATTGTGTTGTGCTGAAACCAACCGTAGCTTTAAGAATGAACTGTATGCTTTTCCATCTTTCATATTTTTAAGACTTTGACAATCATTTATTCTAAATGTACTGAATTATATTTGCAAACTGCTCCACTTAAATTAGATTAACGTTGTTGTTGACGTTACAATTTCGAGTCACCAGCCGACACAAATATAAAATCCATTGATTATTAAAGAGATCTGTGCTCGCAGCTGACGCAGTGCTAAATCCGAACCTTCCTTGAGAATAAAAACAGTCTAAGTCCGCCTTTAACGTCATTTCTGTGCGACTTTTTTTCAATAGCAATTACTGATACATTTTACTTACCTCTGTTATAATTTTGTTCCATAATTGATGTACCTGTTGAATGTACTTTTTTATATAAGCAGCATAATCTAAATCTGAGATGCAAGAATTCCAAGTGATTTTAAACTATGATGTAGTTTTTTCAGTTTTAAAAGGCTTTACTTGAATTGTGTTTTTGTTTCGAGTGGTATTCATATATTATAAGGTTTATCCTCTCCGTGGCAGGAACGAATCTCTCGTCACGTTATTGTATCAAACACTTTGTACATTTATCGTTTGATTCTCGTGTGTGTTTGTTGGCGAACGAGTGGAAGGTCGTCGATACCTTTTTCTTTCCGTATTGAATGATGCTAGGACAAGTCTTCCTGATTCTGACGTGTATCATATTCGAGCATGGATCTGCTGCTTCAACACTCGCCCCTGTGCTTCACGCTGGGACTCATGCTTTTATTTTATTTTAGAAGATCTGGCAGCTCTTATTGGACGGTTGGAAACGTTGAGTGTTGGACGGGGAGCGGGTGAGGTTTGGCAGAGTGTGTGTGAGTGATTGGAAGTTGAAGGTGTGAACGAAGCGTGCCGTTTTCTTGCCAAACCGTCACAGTGAACGTCGGTGACCTGCGTTTCCCTGCTTCTTCTCCCTCCTCGTGCGGTTTATTTTGTCCGTCTTCTGTTAGATTGCGTCGCTACCATTGCAAGATGCCTTAACATTGTACAGTTTGAGTTAAGTTCTCTTTCTTTCACATATCATATATTGTAAAACACACCAGCTTTACAGAAACAAAACCCAAGCAATGCTCGTTTCATCACGGCGGAGCTTCGAGAGGCATCACATTACCGCGCTTGTTAAGTGTCCATTCAGAGAAGTGGGTTTTAAAAAGGAGCAGATGCTCGGCTGTTGTGGTTTTAAACGACTCCACTATATCACCGCAGACTGGAGTGAAAACAGAGGAGCCATATTCTCCTGAGTTGCATCATCTCTCAGTGTTCTCCGATATAACGCTGCCATTTCACCTCGTTATCCTTTGTCATGTTCGCAGCGCTTACAGGCAAGTATTAAGCCAACTCTGTGCCTTCTGCACTATCGAGCTGCATCCTCCTCCCTGTACATACCGTAGATAGGACCGTAGGTTTAATGTGGCTAGGACGTCATTCGAACCCTTCTCCTCTCCAGTGGAACTGCTGTAAATGAATCCAAGTTTAAATAAACTGTCTCTAAAGTTCAACATCACGTTGTCCCCGAGCTTCTTTCTCTGCGCCGCACATCACTGTTTCCACGGGAGATTAATGATCTGCCACTGCACATTAATTGAACTCATTTGCTGCTACTGATAGTGAAATGCCATGGAAATATTATGGGCTGGAAGTCCAGGGCTCGGGCTCTCTGTGCGGGAGTTTAAGGATAAGGATGGTGTGTGTTGTTATCTGTTGTTGTCAACAAATCCCATGAAAAGACTGTTGATTTCTACTGAAGATGTAAATCTAAAAACAACCTACAAATATTTTTTAATGGCTAAATGATCTGCTGCAGCAGCTGGGCTCTGTTGTTCTCAGCCAACAGTTCTCAAACAGGAGTAAATATTGCATTTGTTGGGGATTATGTCCGCTGTGAGTTAACACAGAGCTCCTGCAGATCCTCAAAACTCTTAAAAACGACACTGACTTCATTCATCTCAAAGCAAGGCCTTCATTGGGATTAAAATGTATTAAATCAAACAGAAAATGCGAAGACATGGGAAGTAGGATTTTATGAATCCCACACTTTATTATGATGTCACAGTTAAGATGACCTTTGACCTTATTGAAACAAAGCTGTCATCACTTCATTATTATATCCAGTTAAACGTGTGTGTTAAATTTTGTCACAATTAATGTATGAATTCCTGAAGTTTGGCCAAAAACATGTTTGTGAGGTCACAGCGACTTTGACCTTTGACCACCAAATTCCAATCAACTCATACTTGAGTCCAAGTTTAAGAACATGTATTCGAGGCCGACTTTAGATATCACATTGATGAGAGTGACACTGACTCAAGGTCAGCACATCTTAATCACCTCATCACTGAGTCTCAGCAGATATTTGTGCCTAATTTGAAGATATTCCCTCAAAGTGCCATCAGGTGAAATATGGCATTTACAAGAACAGGATGGACCGACTACGACTGCCTTCAGCCACAGCTCGCCAGCATGGAGGCATAAAACAGGATATACTGTGCACAGAAGAACTTCTGTTAAATCTTTAAAAGTGGGAACAGTGTCTTTTACAGTGGAGCCTGGAGTGTGTAGTTTAAATGCTCTGAAGCACAGATGTAAAGTGACGAAGTAGGACGACTTCACTGCCACACTTAAGTACTAAAAGGCTGTATCTGTACTTTACTGGAGTCTTACTTCTTTCTCCTACTTCCACTTTTGAGTCCAATACTTTTACTCAGATACATTTCCTATGAGCAGCATCGTTACTCATTATAATTATAAATATTTTGACGGACCATTACAGCCTCACTGCCAGAGCGGTGGCTTGTGATCAAACTGCCTCATCACAGCATCAGGTTCTGCCTCTCGGTTTGGTGCGACGACAGGACCCTTCTGACAAAGAGTTAAGCTCAGTGTTTTAAGGTGCTCTGATCACTTGCTTTGTTTTGACAACAGAAATACTCGTACGTTGGCTCTGAGAGCTCCAGTTGGTCGAACAAGTGATGTAAGCGCCTTCTTTTAAGGTGCTGTATTGGTTTAAAAACCCTGATGGTTTGCTGTCAAACTTCTGTTGTTCAGCCCTCTGAGAGTGAATTTAAGACTCCATGCACATCTTGTACATTCCCAGCCTTGTGTTGCTGCTTTAGCCAAACGTTTGGAGATAGTGCATAAACAATATGATATTCAAACTTCAGACTGCTTTCTTTATTAACTACAGAACATACTGAAACGTCATACTTGTACTTTTACTTTCAATACTTGAGTACATTTTAAAATAGACTACTTTAATACTTAAGTACAAAAAATATTGGATACTTAAATACTTCTACTTGAGTGTGGTGCTTAAAGAAGACTTCAACTTCTCGAGTATCTGCACTTTCACTCGTGTCTGGTCCTTGGTACTTTCTACATCTCTGCTCTTGAGGGAAACATTTTGAAATCTTGATGCCTTTAGGGTTTAATATGGTTACATTTTAATTTTTGATACATCTCCAAAAATTTAGCACTAAAAACATTTTATTATTATTTCACTGGTCCCAACTATGTTATGCTGTCTTGTCAGGAGGGGGGCCAAATAATGCCTCAAAGTTACTGCAATATTTCTACACACTGGCCCCTAAACAATCTCTAAAAATGCATAAATTGGGTATGACTAGAAAACTGAGAGTTGACATCCATGTAGTCTTTACACTATTTTAGTTCTGCACACAGTGTCACCGATATTTGATTAAAGTAGCCCCGAGACTGAAGAAATAAATGAAGAAAAACTGTCTGTGCTCTCCTGATCTGACCTGTTGATTTGATGCCGTCATTTCTTCAATGTTTGATTTCAATTTTCTCTCATCACTCCTTTTAGGGTGTTTCTGTTCCAGGACAGGTGACGACTTCTGCTTTTCAAAATAAGAAAACAAGCTTAACACATCGTAGATACAAAATACACGTGGAAATATGATTGGTTGAATTATATTTGCAGGACATATAAAATTTTGCATCGTGACGTTTACATCAGAGTTTTCTTCCTGTGTGATCAGGGCCTGAGGGTGACGGAGCGTTTGCTGCGAGGACCTGAGGAAACCTTCTTTTAAATCGTTTCTTCAAACTTAATTGTACCATCTGGCTTTTAAAAAAACTTTTCAAAGTTATTTATTTAAATCTGTTTCTCGTGAATTTGTATTTGATGTTGACAGCTTTCTTTTATGTTATTATTATCTCCAACAATTTCCACATTAAACATTGTGAGTTTTTAGATATTTTACACCTTTTAAACAGCCACACGTTTCTATTCATTTCAGTAGAGTTCACTTAAAGACCTTTGAAAGCTGCTACTCACTGCTGCTCTGCTCCTCTAAGGTTCAGGGCGCTGCATGTGTCGCTCCTCCTCCTTCTTCACATCCAGGAGCTGTGCAGAGAGAATAAACAACTCTTCAAGAACAACGTACCAGAACACTTTGTTTGATTAAATCTCAGCGTATTTGGAGCCATTTTAAAAGATTTACGTCTTCAGTAGGAGTTTACAGGCTTGCCAAAATGTTGAGAGACAGCTAATGCACTGTTGGTTTGTTGACAACATCAGACTTCTCCTTTAACACAAGGACAAGCACCAGACAGACTTTAAATTCATGGCGCAGGGTTTTCACTTCTCAAACAGTTCTTGAGAAACTTTATACATTAAAACAACAACCTCATGTCAACAACTGAGGACAGAGATGAGTGCACACTGACATATATATGTGGACAAAGCATGTCGTCTTCCACATGAACAAACAGTCTTTAAATACTTATTATAATTTAGCCTTAATGAGAAATGACGTACATGAACCTGTAGGTGGGCCTGAGTGTATTTACACACACTGTACTGTACTGTATGTACTGAACGCTGATGTTTAAAATACACATAACGGGGAGAAACAAAGCCTAATTTCCGTGAAAGGCCCCCGACTACACATCAACCACTTAGCAGTGCCGACAATCCAGTCTGTTAGCGCGTGTGTGGGAGGAGGCAGAGAGGAAGAAGACAGTGAGGGAGGACAACAGGATGCGGTCGTTATCCTTCATCTGTTTGCTGCTAATATTGGAGCGAGATTGTTTGGTGAAACCCACTGCTTGTCATTAGCTTTTCAATGTTATTTTTGAAATCTTCACGTGGCTCAGAAATGTGTTGTGAAAGCCAGCGGGCAGCGGAGTGATTAATATTAAAAATCACATCCTGCTGGGAGAATTCACAGAATTCCCTCGAAGATAAGAGAGAAGGAGAGACTGAGCCAGAGACAAATATGTTAGCTGTGCTGTGTATGAAACAGTTTCAGAGATAGTACAGACCACAGTATCTAAAACAATACGGGGGTCCTGTGGTCTTGGAAATATTATGAAATAAGAGAAACTGTTTTCCAGGCTGTTTTCCTGTTTTTGCAGATGATGTTGGCTTCATCACACCGTGACCTCCAGCATGCACCGGGGCGTTTGCAGCCGAGCGTGAAGCGGTCAGGATGAGAGTCGGCACCTCCAAATTTGATGTTTTTTTGTTGTTAAAGCAGTGGATTGCCCCCTCTGGGTTGGGAGAGAGCGGCTGGCTCGAGCGAGGGAGTTCAAGTATCTCAGGGTCTTGTTCATCAACGAGGGCAGAGATGGATCGGAGGTTAGGTTTAGGTTGTCGATTTACTGGTCCATCTACGTCCCAACCCTCACCTATGGTCATGAGCTCTGGGTAGTGACCAAAAGAATGAGGTCGCGGATACAAGCAACCGAAATGAGTTTCCTCCGTGGGGTGGCTGGGCTCAGCCTTAAGCCCAGTTCACACCAAAGATCCATGACGAGACGAGTTGTAGCAGGCAACTACTTGCAATGCACTGTTCTGCAACGTTCTAAGCAGCAAAAGCACATACAGTGAGCAGCAGCAATGACCCACTATCCGACACTGGCACACTATGAGGACAGAAACAGAGGGCTTGGCAGGGATGGAGCACCTGCTGCAGCAGGCTAACACATCTGTGGTCATTTTGACTCGACCAGACTTCACTACAAGCTGATTGGATGTTAAAACAGGTGACGTGCTTTACGTTCTCAAACCAGCCGCCAGCGATTTGACCAACTAAGTTGCAGGCGACACCATCAGACGACTTGAGTCGAGCTCAGACAACCTCTGTGCAACGTTGTCTGATCTTTGGTCTGAACTGGGCTTAAGAGATAGGGTAAGGAGCTCGGAGTAGAGCTGCTGCTCCTTTACGTTGAAAGGGGTCACTTGATGTGGTTCGGGTATCTGATCAGGATCCTCCTGGGCGCCTCCTGTTAGAGGTGTTCCAGGCACATTACACTGGTAGGAGGCCCCGGGGCAGACCCAGAATATGCTGGAGGGATTACATATCTCATTTGGCCTGAGAACACCTTGGGGCCCCCCAGGAGGAGCTGGAAAGTGTTGCTGGCGAGAGGGACGTGTGGGGTGCTTTGCTTCGCCTGCTGCAGATGAAAATGGATGGATGGATGTTTTCCAGGCCTGGGAATGGTTTGAATATACATTGTTTTGGCTATTTAGGGTCAGAGCATCAAATGGTACGAGGACCCTCTTGAAATTGAAGGAATTTTTCCTAGTCTTCTTCCTAGAAATAAATTGCTTTTTTGAAGGGCTTAAGATGCTCAAAAACTCATGAAACGTTGCACACATGTCAGAAGTAGTGGAAATTTTGACATTTTATGGGTCTTGTGCTCAGATTTGAAAAAATGGCTCAATAGTGCCCTTGGCAAATTTTCAACAAAGCAGTTCCTGTGGTGCTTTTAACCACATTTAGTCAGGACTTTATTTCAATTTGCAGTATTATATCTGGCGGTATGGCCCTGTTCTGGGGCCTCTCTGCCTTTCCTAGGCCTACTCCGACAGCCTCTTCCACGTTCTCCTAGCAGGTAGATCCTCCTC
>JAPZEB010000006.1:29037384-29052741 GCA_029783705.1 Chaetodon striatus
ATCACTTTATAAACAATATTGTACATATGGAACGTTCAAATTTAACGTATTCGTGGTTTGCAAAAACATACAATGCCAACATTTTCCTGTGGGCTGAACAATGAACCCTAATGTGTCTTGCTGGTGACTAGTGTCAAACATCTCATATTACTGGAACTGGTGGAGACCAAAACAGAGCCAAAAGGAGAACGGATATTTGACTAACTGTACTGTTTGTACTACGAATTAGCTCCCCACGATTGATGTTACATCCTTAACGTTGAGTTACCTAATTAAAGTAAAGTTACAGATGTCAGGTTTAGGAATCCTGGTGAGTATGTACCTTAAAATGACTCAAAGTTCACAAGGATCTGAACATGCGACTCCAGGGAAAGTCCCGGGCGAAAGTATGTTTTTTTGTGACCCAACAACCCCTAACCTGCCTCCTTACAAGAGCTCAGGACTGATTCCTTGTTTACTGTAGTTAGCGCATTGGTCACATGATCGCAGCCTTTCAAAATACGTGGGATATGTACGAATTTGGGTTCACTGTTTTTCGTAGATGGACATGTGAAAAATTTGTGTGAACACCCAAAATGGTGATCTAACCACTCAGCAGAGCTACCTCAGCTGAAAATGCCTTCATTAAAAACCGTCAGCGCAGACCTTTATGTTTAATTTCCTCTGGTTTTTAGGTATATTTTATCACACTGCAGTGAGAGGGCCATCTGTTCTATAGTCTGCTCCTGTCGGAGGTGTTAATTTTCCTGCGCTGCTGTTTACTTAACCCGTGTTTTACTAATTTTCTGATAAATTAAGAGCATTATCTCCTAAATAGTTTTCATTTGTACAACAACATGCAGTAATCTTGACTGGCTGAGCTTCTCTTTTAAATGAAAACACTGTTCTTTCTCACTCATTAATTCCAGTCATTAATTAATTCCAATCAGATCTCCTTTGTCTCTTTTTCTCTCCATATTGAGCTGCTGTCAATGAAACTGCAGAGGTTTAAAGTGTAGCTGCTGCTGTTAAAGGGATAGTTTCCTGAAGTGGGGGTTGTACGTGGTACTTATATATAGACAGTTTATTACCTTCAGTACGTCGTGGTCAACGCACCCCCAGTTTAAAGAAGCAAGCAACAGTGCTAACATAGACGCTAATAAATGTACCGTTGTTGATGAGGGTCAGCAGCAAAACCTACAAACATCAGTAGCAGTTTAAGTGTACGTTCGGCTGCATGGTGAGGGCGGAGTCAGCGAGTCCTTTGCTCCTGCCTGTTACCGCTGGAAAAGCGCAGTTTAAAACTCACATAAGAGACACTATTACTTTATATAATAAATCAAACTTGCCATGTAATTAGTAGCCTACAGCTTTGAATGCCATGATGTAATAGACCAGCATGTTTTGGTAAATTCCACGCACGTGCAAGGCTGCATCAGCACTAACTTTACGCAATACATTAGCCTATGTTTGACCATGTGCTTTATCATGCAGGGACCTTATTACAGGTCTAACACTGTTTGGATGGCACGTTAAATCCTTTTAGTTTAACCTGAATCAGCCCCAAAACTGCCATCACCACACCCTCCAGACTCCTTTAAAATAAACCATAATTCGAGTGCGTACAGAGCCAGCATATTCTCACATCTAACAGAGTAAATTGGGGGTTTGTTTCAGCCAAACCACAGCTGGTGAATGCTTAAACAGTGGAAAGATGAAACAAGAGGGTTTCTTTGAATTTTATCTCGTGTCTGTCAACTCCGAACAGAGCATGTTTTATGAAGATAAAATGCTGTTTATTCAAATGGAGTCTGGGGGGTTTGACGATAGTGATTTCAAGGCTGGTTCTGGTTAAACAAGAAGGATCTTACTTACAACTCTGCCTCTATCTCTGTAGGGACCCTTTCAGTAATTAACACTTATACTAACAATCTGAGCCCGTCAGTGGCAAACACAAACACTTTGAGTGGAGCCTGGGTGTTGCTCTCACTCAGTGCTGGACCAGTTTCCAAAAAATCTTGCTCCAATTAGTCACTTAAACTCAAAGACAGAGACAAATACGGTCCAGGTTGTAAAATACACTTCAACTCAGAATCCTAAGTTTAAGCTTTGGCCCCTCTGTGTAAAAGGCAACACGTTCATACTCTGACCTCGTCACGTATCGAAGTGTGGTCATGGACTTTCCACGTCCAGGTTCTGGGACACCACGTCAAGTTCTGCCTGTTATACGCATCGTCTGTTTTCAAAATACACTTCTGTTTTAGGAAAAATAATTTTACATACAGTCTTTTTAAAAATAAAAGCACTACGTCCATACAACTACGCAAATTATTGTTTTTTTTTCCTTCAACAACAAACACATGTGGTTGGGTTTAGGAAAACAAGAACAGCGTTTGGCTTAACAATCTTACAGGAAGTGCACACCAGCCTACCAGGTGAAACTCAGACTTTCGCCCCATTAGTTAAAGTTCTTGTCCCACTGCGTTTCCCCCCCATGCTGCCAGGCGCCGTTACACAATAATTGGGATTGGCCACCTATCATGCTGATGTCAAAGGACGGCTTTTTTCGTCAGTGTCACCGCCCAAGTGCCTGATTTCGACGACTTCAAAGTGAGACTGACGCAAATACTCGACATGTGCCATGCCAATACAGTTTTTTAGTTATACATTTAACATTTTCAGTTTATCATTTAGATGTTATTTTATTTATGTTTGTAAGAGCAGCCAAGCTGAGGAGCTCAAAGGGCCTGTACTGTATATCATGGGGCGCTGGTAGATTAATGTTGCAGCTACATTAATACTGATTACAGGCTTCCTAAAGGCAGCCAGATTAGCTCTGATAAATTATTCACTGCATACATAAATATCCAGCATATTGGAGGTGGACTGTAACCATATCTGTTTTTTTTTTTTTTTAATAAAAAAGACTATTTTGATGTAATACACAATAAATAAAAGTCCAGGGGAGTCGTCCCGTCTTATTTCCTCTCCCGAGTTTGTTGTGATGAAGTTGTGGTTCTGACAGCCACGGCTGCCGTCAGCAGCTATAACTCTTCCTATCTGTCTGCTGAATGGCTGGTGTGGAGGAAAGTGGGCATCAGTGGAGCCAGTCTTGGCAGGAGTGTTGGACAGCAGAGTGGGCATCAGGCCATCTTGATTTATGGTGGTTATTTTCTATACTGCTCTGCTTCTGGACTTCGGCTTCTGCCTAGCCAACCAGAGAAAATGATTTTTCTCTCTCAGATACTGTATGTACCCATTTCCATTATTTAATTTGTTTGCTAAAATCCCTTATTTTCCTTTCTGACCACAGAGTTTTTCTGTTGCTTCTGTTGCCAAAGCTGCAGTCTGTGACTGAGCGAAACCTCAGCTAAGCTTTCTCTGATTAAATCTTATAGATCCCGGCTCAGGGAAGAATGGGAGAAGGTTAAACACTAAATTCTGATATTGGTGCCTGCTGAGCTGGTTAGAGTGTGCAGTGAGGACAAGGTTATATATTTATTAAGCTGTGACAAATCACATGTACAATGCTTATGTTATCATAGCCCTGTTGGCATTTGGTCAGAAAAATAAATGTTATGCATTGAAACGGATAAAAAGTCCCCAGACAACAAAACTTAAGCAAACAAAGGAGGTTAAAACTGAGCGTAAAAGACCACTGAATTAAATGATCATATAAAGAATACGTCAGATGTGGGGGCTTATTTCTACATACAACTCTGCCTGCATAATTACTTTCGCTGTATTCACATTACGACGGCCAACGACCAGCTGCATTATCACCCAGTCGCTGTTGAAGTGTTCAAGCCTTTGTTAGCATAGTTATGTCGTCACGAGCTTGTGTGTGTGCTACTTTATATGTGGTCATTCATCTATCTATCTATGCTTTTGATCAGTGTCTGAGCCCCATTTTAACACAAAGTTTTGCCATGCCAGTGCATCCCTGTGTGCACCACATTGCACAGAAAGCTAGCATAGCCTCAGATAGCTACACAAAATAACACTGTACCACAGCTAGAAGCAAACAATCGATTGACACTTCACAGCAGCTGAAAAAAGTTGAGGCCGGCTCAACTTTCGTTTTTAGTGTGTCACACCCGTCAGCAGTGTTACCTCCCTCAGTGACAGCTTACCGGCTCAAAACCGTAACTGGGAACACAATGGCTTGTTAACATAAATTAGCTTGGCTCGCTATTAGCTGGTAACTAGCTTCTAGCGGTCAAAACCACTCTGCAAAAGGAAGAATGGCGAGGCGTTCAGGTGCCGTTCACCAACAAAGACAATGCAGTCTTCACCACAAAGCAACAAACATGGCCGTCTCATGAGGTTTAGCAGTAGCCTTGAGCCCATCTAGACACTTGCCATACACAAGGCCACTGCCCTTAAAAGGGAAAAAGGGTAAGGGTAACAGCAGCAACAACTACACTAGAAGCTGGCATCACGTCACCAGCTTCTATCGGAAATGTATTGTAACCTGTTGCTGTGTTGCTAGTAATGTGAAAGCACTAAAATTGAGTCTGATGACCTTCTGTGATTTTTTAAAACAGGCTATGGACACTATTGGCCGCACTATCTGCCAGGTCTTAAGGTCCCAATCACAAGAAATATTGCGCTCATGATATTACAGCACAAACACGCCAATAAAGTTTTGCCACTGAGAGTTTTGTTTTTGCTGACTGCAATAATCCATCTGGGGAAACGACTCAGGTTCCTGGAAACCATCACAGAGAGAAGCCTCAGATCAGACATTGTGCCGTTCCCTGAAGCATCCAAACAGGTGGTCATGCTCGAGCTTACAGTACCCTGGGAAGAGAGGGTGGAAGAGGCTAGCGGAAGGAAGAAGGAGAAGTATGCAGAGCTGGTGGAGGATTGCCGCAGATGGGGCTGCATGCCCATCGAAGTGGGGAGCAGGGGCTTTGCGGGAGGATCATTATGCAAGGCCTAGACCCTCCTGGGCATCACTGGAGCACGCAAAAGGAAAGCCATCAGCAGAGCCTCAGAGGCTGGATGGCAAGATGGCTGTGGATTATTAGGGACAAGCGGTGGGCTAATGCTTCTCGGAAACAGGGTGGGAATTGATCACTCCTGGTCGGGTCACCTGGGTGAGGGGGTCTGAAGTTGAAAGACCCAAAATCCCCCATGACCCCAGGTACTTCACTGATGATGTGCCGAAGTGCATCAAGAGATGTATCAACCATGTGTCTGACTGCAAACGTTGCCTTTACAACTAGAACACAGAAGGCAGAAAGACAAAACAGCCTTGTTGCTCTTACAGTCTCAGACAACATGAGCAATTTCTTATTGTCCTTATCTACCATCACTTGTGGAGTCCCTCAGGGATCCATCTTAAGTCCCTGCTCTTAAAACCCAGAACAATCAGTGTAATTTAAAGACCCTCGTTGACTGTTTTGAGAACTTTAATAAAAGTTGAGTGCTTTGTAACTTTTTCCAGCGTAATGAGAGCACATATAATGGTATATATGTGCCGATGTACGTATGCTGAGGGCATATTATAGTTCTGCAGTTTGATCCAGCAGCAGGAAGCCTTCCTACATCTTATACATTTTAATGTGTCCACTGTCCTTCCTTGCCCCTTTATTCACCCACCCAGCACAACAGACAAAATGTTACCTGCATTTTTGCCCTTCAATTAAGCTGCCAATCATCACCTCTGTATTTTCACTTTTTCTCATTTTTCTTTCTGCTCTATTATTACAAAGTGAATTATATATAATTTTCAGTCACTTTGTGTTTTTCTTTTTTCAGCGCTTTGTATAATTCAAAAGGATGGAATGAGTAATTCACTGTACCTCTCTTATCCTCATTTCCGCACACTAAAATAACAAAAGCACAATAGTAAGGTGCCGTTCTAATAATATTCCTAGTTCCATGAAATAATTCACTCATTAATATTCAGGGAAAAGGATGTTTGTTTATGCAATACCCAATACTTAAGCTAAGTTTTTAAGGATACTGAGAAACCCTGTCAATATTCAGCCCAGTCGCCAGAAGGAAACGCTGGCATTATATTTGCAAACCACGAATATATTTGCACATCATATCATATCATATCATTGCAATGTTTCAAAAGTGATGTAGTATATGACCTGACTTTGTCATTTGGCGATGGAGAGGATGGTGAATGGGGTGACACCAAGGTGAGACACCTGCCAAGCTGCAGACAACTGTTCAAGACCAACAAACCACAAAGCTGTTGTGTCGCTGTGTTTCCACTGGGGATGGTGCCAGAAAAAGCGGAAGTTTTTTACCAAGACATTGCTGTGTTTTTTAGCTGGAATGGTCCCACAAAAGGTGATTGTTTTCACCGAGACATCACTGTGTTTCCTGCTGGAGCAATGCTACAAAAAGTGTTGTTTTTTTTGTTTGTTTTCGGGATACACTGTGTTTCCTGCACGGAGTTGTTGTAGAATAAATGACTGGACATTTAAGGATTTTCTCGCAAGAAAGCTTGGTACATCGTGACTATTTATAGTGTCTCAGAAATAAGCAGTATCAGTTGACACACCTACAGCTTTCCAATACACATTAAAAGGTTTTTCCTGTCACTTAAGCTACTGTTTACCTGTTATTCAGACAATCCAAAACATGATCTTTTCCTAACCATAATGAAGTGGTTTTTGTGCCTTAACCTAAACAGACTTTAACCACAGCATTGCTAAAATGTAAAGTAATGTAAAGGTCAGTGTATTTGCATGGATGGATTAATGAACGAGCCTTCCCGGCAAAGGCCCAGGGACCTAGTGTCAGGAGCCCCCCGGCCTTCATTTGCAAAATGTCACTCAAATTACTATAAGGGCTCATTTACGCTCAAGGTTAGAGACAGAGACGGAGACGGACAGAGCCTTCTGTCTGTACTCTGCATTCATTTTATCTGTAAACTCACAGATACAGATGAAAAAAAAGTGCCACCAGAGATCATGGAGGCAGTGCAGCATAGTCCAAACAAGATACAACTGTAGAAGATGACAATAAATTGAAATAATGGCGGAACAGGACCAATCTATAATATATACTAATATATAGTGAAAACCACCAAGTGTGTGTCTTGCTCCTGTGTAGGGGACGTGGCGAGGCCTTTTGCATGTCTGTCTCATTATCCCCCCCCATGTGTATGTGCTACATAATGAGGTACAAATGTAACACATCCATGGTTTGCAGAAACGTTCAATGCCAACATTTAGTCTGATGACTGGGTTAAAATATTTCTGTACGGTGGAGTAATTTGGATGACATATACACATTGTGTAGGAGGTCTGTGGGTTTCTAACCACCTGCGCTTGGTAATCTACTTTGGACCTAATTTGTAAGAAGAAATGAAGGGCTCTGAACCATGCATTGAGGATGAAGGCAGCAGGACAAATAGCCCACAGACTCTCTTGTTAACATTTAATTAAAGCCGTCACCTTGACATGTCAACAGTTTGAGAAGTATTTGATAATTATCTTTTAATTTTTTAATGAAGGCCACTCTTACAAGGTAAAATGACTTCTTCTTTACACCATGGAACAAACTGTCCTTTGGCCTTATCCTCATTTCATCTGCCCTGTTGGTTTTATTTTCTTTTGTAAAGTACTTTGTAACACTGAAGAAAAGCACAATAAAAATACTGTATATTCTTCTTCGTAATGTTATTAGCCAAGATGTGAAATCTTGGATGGCAAAAAACTGTCTTCACTTAAATGACAGTAAGACAGCAGTGGTCTTGTTTGGCCTTTGTTACCTCAAACCATCTAGGGCCCCTGGTGGGATAAAACCATGATATGTGTTGTCTCATGGGGGTACTTCCTTTGTCATAGTGAGCTTTGTCTTATTTTCACACTGACATCCATCCTACAAAGCAGATCGTTGACGGAGGAGGAGAACTGGTGCTCATTTGACATGACAGTGACATCAAATAGTGTTTTAATTAAGCTTCTGGTGTGGGCACAAATGGTGGAGCTGTGGCATCTATCAATCAAATATGAAAACCATTCAGAAAATAGTCACCACTAAGTGGCTATATACTCATTACATGTCTATTAATATAAGTGTAGTACTGGAAACCAGAGAGACATCTAACCTTTTGGCTATCGTCTATAAAAAGCTCTGCTGACAGCTGAAGAAGGAATATTCTGCCAATCTGTGGCATACAGTGTCATACAGTTTTTTCTCTGACTTTTAACATGTCACATTCAGGTCAAGGGCCCCCCGACTACATGTATGAATTTTAGCTGAATAAATAAAGAGCAGCCTTCAGCTAATTTAGTATCCAACATGATAGCTGATTATAACAGTAATTGGACTACAGCCTAGCATTTCAGAGTCTGATATCAAATTTTCCAAATTGAGTCTTAAAAGGGAATTCCAGTATTTTTATGTCTGGGTAACGAATGGGAACAAGACCAGGAGGCCCAGAAATGAGAGTGAGGGCTTCAGCCGGCCGAAACAGGCTACGATGTAACCTCTCAGGGAAGGTGCGACTCATCATTTTACGTCCAATAAAAGTGCTTTTTTTGCCTCTGACAGGATCAAATTGTTATTATGTGTGTGTGACAATATTACAGAAAAGTTTTATTTTTCTGTAGGGTCTTTTCTGTAACGTTGTCAGGTGAGCAGCAACTGTGGCATATCAGACGTGTTTATTGGGGGCTATCTAACCAGAGAACTTTACAAAATAATTTATGTATGTACGATACAAAATGTTTACATGCTGGCATTTTCCCCCTTCTGTATTTTACAATATACATTGTACTCCAATATATGTAACTTTATTACTCTGTTTTATCATTCTGTGTCCCCTCTCTAAATTCTGAGGTTTTAACTGGCCCTTGAACACAGCGCAGGTACAACTCTTCATGAGTCCTTTTTTAGCTCATGAGCAGTTTGGAGAGTTTAAGTCGCACAGGGGGGATAATTGATCAGTTGATTCGATCACAGCCAATCAGATTAGATCAATAGAAAGGAATAGCTGCTGCAGGGACAAGTGAATGCCAGCTTTTAGACCCAGCGCTATGAGGGGTTAGGTTTTACTTTCACTGCACCTGGCAAACTGCAGCTCTGCCTGTGCCGAGTGTGGTGGAATGGATCACTGAATAGTAATCCAGTAGCCCTCCGAGTGAACAGTCCAGCTCTAAGAAATAAAAAAATCAATGGGTGGCAGCCACAAATAAATGAATGTGTAGGAAACCCTGCACTCACAGTAACAACCTGAGCCTGTCAGCGGCAAAAACAAGCACTTTAATGGAAGTACATTGACAGGGTGCACCTTCCCCAAGTGGCTTCATTCCCAGCCAACATTTGTATGCGGGGCCCATGTGGGTAGTAAATGGGCTGAAAAATGGGCCCTATATTGGATTGTCCATCTGTTCCATATTGGCCCCATAAAAATTGCCCACGGGTGGGTTTCCCCAATTTGGCCCAACATGTCATGCTGGGCTACCCATATACAAAGTGAGTATGGGTCCAAAATGAGCATCTTATCTGGGGCCCACTTTGGTAAACCCATCCATGCGGGCAACTGCTATGGGGCCAATATGGAACCCATTTTTTGGCCCATTTACTCATCACATTCTCACTCCAACATCGTCACATATCCATGTTTGGTCATGGACTTCCCACGTTCTGCCTGTTACATGCATTGTCTTCTTTCAAAATACACTTTCATTTTCAAAGGAATTTTACAGTTTATATCTCGGTCTCTTTCAAAATAAACGCACTACCTTCGTACAACACTGTAAATTGATGTAAGAACAGAGTTTGGCTTTAGAATCTTACAGGACGCAAACGTCGCTCTCCCAAGTGCAAGTCGGTGTTTGTTGGACACATCCACTACCTCTCACACCTGCCCAATTTGGACTGTCGCCACCTTAACTTTCATAACTTCCGACAACCCGCAACATATCATGCCGGCGTTAAAGGACAGCTTTTTCCAGTGGTTCCTGATGCTGCAAGTCACTGCCCAAGCGCCGCATTTTGAAGACTGGGTTGATTTACTACCCACAGGGGCCTCACATATGAATGTTGGCTGGGATTGTAGCCTGTCTCGCCGCTGCCAGTTGCAGCTCTCTGCACATGGAAACATTGGAAAATAGGGTCCACGTTTAAAAATACCAAAGTTGCCCTTAAACTTATAGTTTCACCTTGCTGACATCACTCCAGCCACAGCTTCACCATCTTCACAGGCTGCTCGCTGCAGTAAGTGAATCAGGCCACATCCATTGTAATGGCTCACATGATGGAAATAAGTCAATTTAGCCCCTTTAAATGGGCTTTAATTGATTTAAAAGGGCGCACATGCATGTAGACATTCAGAGGGACAGAGATAGCTCACAGCCAACAGCACTTCCTCTGTACAGTCCCTGCCTGTGCCGGCTGAGGGGAATCAAACACAGATAAAGGAGTTGGGTCTAAATCTCAGCCTTTGGGGTGTTTTACTTTCACATGGTAGTTTCTCCTGGTGAGATTTCATTGAATTGTACAGAGTGACTCACAGCCTTGGCTCCGACACATCAGACATCAATAGAGGTTTTCCTGATATTACAGTAGCTTGATACTCAATAATGCCACTAGTTTTTAAAGCTACAAGGTAAATGGCCCTTTCTTTGTGTCACACTTAATTTCCAGTCAGAGCAGGGTGTTGGGGTGAGACGCACCGGGCCAGATGACTCATAATGTGGCTTCTCAGCTGTGCAGAGATACAATATTCAAGCCAAATCAGCTTGAAAACAGATATTGGTGCCCAGAATTCTCTCTTTACAGCTCAGTCATCCCACAAAAACCGAGAAAATGGGAGGACTCGACTGGAGAACAAAGTCAATAATTAATTGAACCTAAAGCTAAGATATCCAACTTCTGTAATGACAATCCTTACGCATTATCATGAATATGTCAATATAGATCAAGGCACTGATCCTCTGCGGGCTGTTTGCTACTCAGTGCCACTGTATCAGCCGGCCACAGGAAAGCTGATGTTATTGTTCAGAATATTTGTACATGAGCTGGAACACATGTTGCATTTGAAGCAAACATGACCATAACTGCTTTTTACAACACAACACAAGAGCTTTTCAATCTGTTTAAATGACGATATAAAAGCAACCCAATTAGCAGAAAACATGTTGGCACTGTAGGTTTCTGGAAAGGATGGCAGAAGAGATACCCACACACCAATATAACTGCGCTGGACAGCCACAAAAAAAGGTTCAAAGGCTGAGATCAATGCAAAAAACGTCAATTTATTTAGAACATCCGTGCTCAAAAAGGTGGTCCATTGAAATGACGCACCCAAGATAAACTTGGGCGCAGTTTCACAGCAGCCCTGAGATTGTACATTTCTGCAAACCATTGATACGTTTCATTTGTGTGCTTTTATGTACTGGATACGTTGAAGTAGGGCTGGGTGATACGGCTAAACATGTAATCACGATCAAAATTCCATATCAGTCGATATCAAAAATTATCGACAAAAGTCAAAATCATTATTTCTTTTAAGTTTAAAGGCCCACAGTGTGTATTTTCTGACGTTTCTTATTCAAAACGATCACAAACACTTTACTTTAATGTAGTGAGGTTTGGTTTGGGCTGGAAAAAAAAACAAAACAGTTTTGGTAGAACAATAACTATCCCCGCTTGAAAACAGCGTCAGGCCACAAAAAACCCATGTTTGGGGGCTGAAACAACAGCAATGGCTTGCTGACCTAGAATTACCGCACCTGGATTATATACCTCTGTGCACCCGTGAATTTCTCTTACAGTTTATGTCCATTAAAACATGGATGCTTCACACACACCTTCCCCACGGCTGCACAGAAAGATCTGAAAATGGCATCACTTCATCATTATATCCTGGTAGACATTTTTATTAAATTGTGTCATAATTTAGCAAATAAATTCTTGAGTTATGGCCAAAAACATGTTTTGTGAAGTCATGCTGACCTTTGTTTACCAAATTTTAATTAGTTTATTCCTCAGTTTAGTGGAAGTTTGTGTCAGATTTGAAGAAATACCCTTAGGTGTTCTAAAATATTGTGTTTACAATGTAAGGTCAGTGTGACCTTGACTTTCATTATTGAGTCCAAAGGAACATTTGTGCCAAATTAAAGGAAATTCCCTTACGGCGCTCTTGAGATATCTGCATTCGAATGGGACAGACGCACAAATGTACAGACGAACATGTGGACGGACAACCCGAAAACACAATGCATCCAGCTACAGCTGTTGCCAGCACAGAGGCATAAAAACAAATGGTTTTCTTGTTTGCTGGTCTCAAGCACTGGGCTGCAGCTTGGCAGGCGTCTCACCAAGGTGTCACGCCATCCACCATCCCCTCCACCACAGGAGGACAAAGTTAGCTCATGCACTACGTCACTTTAGAAACACTCATACGACATTTATGAAAGGTGCAAATGTAACGCAATGTAATTTTAGGGAATATATTTGCAGGTGTTATGAATTCACTTCATAAGCATACAGAGACGAGAGACAAATGGAAAGAGACAGGAGGTAATTATCAGAAAGAACAAAGTAAAAGTTGTCTTTTTTGTGTGTGCACACCAAGCTGGAGTTAAAGCGAGCAATAACTGGGGTGTAGGAAATGTCACCCATAAAAGTTGACTAACCCTGAAGAGAAAGTAGAAGAAAGTTGCAGAAATTTGAGGGCCCATCCACACAAAGCCTTGTCAGGGTGAATTCGCCAAAGTTTTTGACCGGTTCGGCCTTTCACTTATAGGAACCTGGCGGGGCTCCAGAGTGCACAAATCTAAAGATGAAGCCTTTGCGTCTTCTCGTGTACAGCCAATGTGCGACTTCTGGCCGGCAATGACGTCATAGCCCCACCTACTTCAACCGACACGACTCCCAGTCAATGTTTTGTTGAAGTTTACTGGCTTTGTAATCTGTTTTCCCTCGTGTGCTGGAATTTGTTTTTGCCATCTTCTTTTTGTGCTTGTTCTGGATCTGGATTCTTCTTCTGTTTGTATTCACAGCACATCTTCTTCTCGGGTTCAGAGCTGTGTGCTCCGGTTTTTAGTGGCGCGCCATCTCCTGGCTGGCATATATACCACAGCCTTTTTATACAGTTTCAGTGGCTTGAAATTGTTTTATTTTGACGCCTGCATTCTTGAAGTCGGCGCCATGTTTACAGAACACTATTGCAATCCGATTATTTTATATGGCAGTTTCAAAAAGACAAGTCTGAGTATGGCCTGAGTTTTACTGTGTAACGCAAATGTATGAACGACACGCTGTCGTCTCAGTGGTGCAACTTGTAACACCTCCCCACTGACCGCTCTCGCAAGACTCCTCTTCAGAACAATAAATGTTTGTTCATCTTTTCTTCCCTTACAATCATTCTCTTCATACTTTTATCACCATCCGGAGGCTTACATCAAATCTATATGCTTTATGCTCAAGTGATAAATTTGACTCGTAAAACTTCTTCCAACTCTTAAATAAGATATTTGTTCTTGTCACATTCTCTTCTATGCATTGGCATTTATACGCTTTTATGATCCAATAATGTGTGCATTTGTTGCACTGCACAAGACAGCAGAACTTTTTATAAACATAATAAAACTGATTTATGTATGAAACTCAATGCTGTTACATTATGTCCTAGAAAAGTACAGAAATACTGAGGGCATTTCACGAGGCTGTGCAGCACTGTACAGTTTATCTTCTGTATGCAAATAGACGTGATGGAAGGCTGAATTCATCAGATATATATTAATAAACCACTACAAGCTATTTGAATGACATTGCAAGAGTTCACACAGACACTCTGAATGTAAAAGCATACGTGCTGTGAAGCTACGAGTCCATTAATTCCGTCTGAAGGACGGCTTTACCTGCTGCTACAAACAAAGCCACAAAGCTATTCACCTTTTTAGTTCAAGTGATGCCGACATCAAATAACCCTGCATTCCTATTTGGCACCATTTCGGATTGAACAAAGTAACACCCCGCCACTTTCTCCAGCTCCTCTCACCCCGGCTGAATACAGACTCTCATGAAACAGCATTACAGCGCGCCGAAAATCAGGCAAAATGAGATAGTGACTTGTCATTGTGGTTTGGTTCGACTGCAGGCATCCTCACAGCTTGTTATGCCTCAACACATCACCACACAGCCATGAAATTATCCAAAGAACTCCTCGCCGCAGGAGGCCCGTCTGTATGGAAAGATGCAGTCCTCGCTTCTCTGCCATTGTCGGCTTCATGACTGCAGATAAATTACAGGCCAATTTACGATCCTACACCTCTCTCTAGAAAACAACTGCCAAACGCTGTAGCTCACTCGCTCTGAATTTCAACAGCGCCCCTCCAGCTTCATTGAAAATAAGAAACAACCTGTCAGGTGCTTTGTGTCAGCCTTCAATCTCCTGGATCTCGGACAAAGCAGCCTGGAAGGCGTACAACACTTTGATGGCGTCCACAAACACTGCTCCTAAGTGGTTTCACTCACACCTGACTTTTCCAATTTGTTATCTTAGCTGGTAGTGAGTCACAGCTGATCTGAGGTCTGTTTTACATCTCCCGGTGATCAGGAGTAGCAGGTTCTTTTTGTCCTCGCTGCCTGCTGCTTGTCTATCATCCAGAATGACTTGTTTTGATTCTGCACATAGATGCACACAGAAATAAAACATGAACCGTGCATGTTAAAAGTTTAAAGATGGATCTTTTTTTGTTCAGGTTTGCCCCTGTAGCTGCAGAACCTAACAACTGCATACTAGCCAGTCTGTCTGTCAGTTTGTTTATTCATCAGTGTGGTGCAGAGAAGAAGAAGAACTCGTTAATGTCATTTTAACACATTGTGAATCTGAGTAATGCTATTCTGCTAAAACATAGTTATACACTATAAACATTCAGATGATCGTTATGACTCGTTCAGACGTTCGTACGTCTTTTTAGTTAAATATTTCACCAAACATGCCACATACCTGACATGTCCTGTTTCTGTCATGGTAATTTTCCAAGCAAATATTCCGAACTACTGGATGGCAAAAAACAGACAAAATAAAGCTCTCTCCCCCAGGGCTACAGGTAGTTTCTATCAGGTTTCTATCCATTCGTAAAGAAAGGCACTTCCTTGCATTGGACACTAAAGGCATCATCCGTATATTTACAGATATTCTGACACAAGTCACATACTTAAGTGAAAACGAGGCATATGTCCAGTCCTCTTGTGTACAGATGTTTTTGTACATAGATATTTTTTCACTCTGTTTTAAAAAATAATTCTGCACACACATTTGTTATACCACATTGTCAAGAACTGCACTCCCTGAAGAAATATTATCATAGTCTTGGAAAAATGAAACAGTGATTCCAGAGAGCAGCAGACAGAGGGGTCTACAGTCTGTGTTTGAAGGATATATCCAGG
>JAPZEB010000006.1:29353337-29367287 GCA_029783705.1 Chaetodon striatus
CAGAACTTGACACAGCATCTCAGAACGTGAAGAACCAACATACCCAGGGTACCTTGCATGTCATATGTCGACCTGGAAAGGCCATGACCAAATGTGGAGGTTTGGTTAAGGCTGGTGTGAGAACGTGTTGAGTGATCTGATAAAGGACAAAGGAACCGGGCAGGTATAACTAGGAAGACACTAATAGGGTAAGTGAGAACAGGTGGGTTGACTGTGGGACCAGTGAGGGACAGGTGAAACTAATCAGGGCGGGGCAGACAATCAAAACTGGTGGGAAAACACAAGGACAGGAAGTGAAGTGATCTGACGTGGAAAACAAAGGAAAAACATGACCGGAAGAAGATGGCGGTGAAGGTTCTCAGTCATCCAGGTCATGGTAATCATAAGTGCTATATCGTAGGCAGCTGGACTTGCTTGCGTTTCTTGAAGAAGTTTCGCCTCTCATCCAAGAAGCTTCTTCAGTTCTAACTGACTGGTGCGGAGTTGACCTGAAGGAGAGATCAGGAGAGATCATGACGTCATGAGGTTGGAAAGAAAAAAAACGGCGAGTGATTAATAAAAGTCTTCGATGTCCAACTAGCAAAGTGCGCTTAGTAGAATATAGATGGCTGTCAGACAAGTAAGTGATAAGCTCAGCAAACCTCTACTAGCTATAATAAAAGTGAGGAGTCAGCAGGTGATGACAGTACAACACAGGTTCTTTTATCTATTGTAAATCACTGCAACCACGAGAGGTCCTTCATGACACAGTCATTAATGTGCACACTAAATATTAGGCTGAGTGGTCCAGTAGTTCGCCTTGATTAGCTGTAGACAGACAGACAGATACACATCCACCAACAAACACATGATCCACGCAGGCTGAGTCCTGGCGGAGATGACAAGCCATCACCAAAAGCTTACAGTCAGCTGCAATTATAAAACGATACTAACGGGCGAAACAGGCGGCAGCAGCTCAGAACCAAATATAGAGCGTGAACTGGTAGCTGCAGAGGTGCCGGGTCACCTCCTGGGCACTGCTGAGGTGCGCTTAAGCAAGGCACCAAACCCTCAACTGCTCAGGGCGCCTCCAAGGCAGCACCCTCACTCTGACATCTCTCCATTTAATGCATGGATAGAGCCTGTTTGTGCATGTACGTATTTTGGGCCTGTGTGTGTATGACAGCAGATTAATGAAGTATATCTTCTTCTTGTTCTAAATTAAGGGTTCTTAACCATCAAGTGTGTAGCTGTAATAAGGTAAGTTGTTTATGGATTTTGGTCCAGATGCTCTGATGAACAATATTATTCTTATTAATGGTGTATAAATGATCTGTAAAGGACCAGTAAATGGTATGTTAACATGAATAAATTATGAATTAAACCCTTACTCGTCATGTTTCGACTCTCTAAAAGATTGGCTTTGTTTGCAAAATATTGGATATTTTTGCCTCTTTGGATCGCAAACAGTTATTTAATGAAACCATGATAACTGATAACCTCTGACAACAACTCAAAGATACCTGAAATTAACATTTTAATTATTTGTAAGGTGTCAAAAAAGTAGAAACCCAATGGTTTATAAGCTTATATATTTTTCGGCGTTTTCTTTTTTTGTTATTTTCTATCATCTGATAAGAAACTAGTAACCAGCTGCCAAATAAATATAGAGTAAAGAGCACATGATTTCCATTTCAAATGTAGTGAGCAGATGTGTAAAGCAATATAATAAGGAAATACTCAAGTACAAGTACCTTGAGATTGTCCTTGAGTACAGTTCCTAAGAAAATCTTTGCAGCCTCTGCATAAAATAAAGTACTGTTCCCGAAAGTTTTAAGCAAAAAATGGTTGGATACTTTAATCTCTAACATGCCAGTTTCCAGTTTATACTGGTTGTATTGGGGGCCCCCTGGTGGCAGCAGGGCCCGCAGCAGCCTCCCAGTCAGTTCACACTCGACCATGCTGAGTCCAAATGTTGGACTGAAAATGGGGCAAATGTCTAAAAATCTAAAAATCATTTGGACTTCATGAAAAAGTGCCCAGATCCAATAGTTTGGTGACCTACATACATGTATTAATCCCTCACACACTGACCACATAATGATATCCTGTCAGCCATCGGTCATTGCATCACTTGGCCCCGAGAAGTTTCATGGATATCAGCGGCTTTGGATGCCTCAGTGTAGGGTTTACTGAGCTGATGACACAAAGACACAATGCAGGACGAATAACTAACAGAAAGTAGGCGAAAGTCTTGAAGAAATTTGGGCACAAACAGCCAAAACTGGTCAAGTTAAGTGAAGCAAAAAAAAAAGTTAAATGTGACCACAAGTACAGATTATTTCTGCATGCATAACTTTCTCCTTTAACCTCTTAGCCTGTGTTAAGCAGGCAATATCCACTGTTCAGCTGCTTGGTGGAAGAATATACTGATACTATGATAATTATTATTTCATACCATGTGTAAGCGGTTTATAAATGATAATAAAGGTTTAAAACACACTATAATGTGATTTTAAACAGATAAAATGACAATATAGGTGATCTTTTAAGTACAGCTTTTGCCAACTACTCCTGGGAAGACATATAAACTGTGCTGTTATACTGTCATTCATTATCCTAAATCTACAGGAGGAGTTACAGCTGTCAACAAATACATTATTAAACACTTATATACTATTAAAATATTATTTAAAAAATAGTGTATGTGTTTTGCTCGATAAATTGCCCTTAACATCTAAAATTACAGTGAGGAAAATCTGTAATCTGTCATGACGACTTTAATTTTGAAAAATCAAAAACGGAAGTTTAGCTAGGGCTAACTGTGCTAGCTTGAAACAGAAGAAAAGCGACAGTTTGTCACTTTTTGGAAAAATAAACTCATTTTTTCATGATTATTGACAATATTGATACACATTAAGACACAAAATAGCGACTTAAGATAAATACTGGATCATAAAACGTCTTATTTCCTGACAGGAAGTGATTGTTTTTAGGTTAAAATGGAGTGATGAGCAAGTTTGTGACACATTAAATAATGTAGGCCTAATGTCTCACTGAACTTAAATGAGCACCACAGCAACAAGTAGATCTTCACTTCTACACATTTTTATATAGTCTAGATATTAGCAACTCATGTACACACTGTTACAGAGGACAGAGTTGTACTGTTGTTTAGGTGCAACAGTGTTTGTGCTGTATGTGCGGTAAACATCATTTTATTTTTACTCTGTTATTGTTATTTTACTTTTCTGTATTCACCTGTACTTATTTCTGTGGTTGTGTTGTGTTTGTTGTGTTGTGTGTAGTGTTGCTGATCTTATCTTGTTGTAAACTACGTCCTTTCTATTCTTAAATACATTTTAATTGCGTAGATGTTATTTGAGTTGTCTGTTCTTTTCTGTTGTAATATGTGAAACTTGTATTTTGTCTTTGTTAGTCATCAGAATCATAAAATATTACAGTATATTGGCTAAATAGTCTATATGTGCACATACAATGAATATGGCTGTTTGTGTTTTGTTTTGTTTGTTTTGTTACCCCCTTACAGGATAAGCAGTTAGGGAAAATGAATGAATGAATAGTGATAGATAGCACTGAGGTTCCTAGAACCCTGAGCAGAGCTGGCTCAATAACTAGAGCTAATTTGGTGGAGAAGGGGCTCCTCTGGCCTTCAGCTGCAAAGTGTCAGTCAAGTTAAAACATATGGACCAGAAGGAGACACAAAATGACTACAAAAAAGGGCAAAACAACCAAAAAGAGACACAAGGGGACTACTAAAAGACAGACAACTACAAAAAGGTGCAACAAAACACAAAGAGATGCAACAAGGCTACAAAGAGACACAAAACAGGCAAAAAGAGACACAAAATAACTACAAAGCGTCGCAAAACAAGCAAAAAAAGAGACACAAAACAGCCAGAAAGACACAAGATAACTACAAAAAGAGACACAAAATGTCTACAAAGAAGCACAAAGTAAGCAAAAAAGAGACACAAAACAACCAGAGAGACAAAAAAAACTACAAAGAGACACAAAATACCCAGAGAGAAAAAAAAAAAACTACAAAGAGACACAAAACAACCAGAGACACAAAAAAGACACAAAACAAGCAAAAAAGAGACAAAAAGCAACCAGAGAGACACAAAAAAACTACAAAGAGACACAAAGCAAGCAAAAGAGAGACACAAAACAACCAGAAAGACACAAAATATCTACAAAGAGACACAAAATAACCACTAAAAGAGACACAAAATAACCTCAATGAGACACAAAATAACTACAAAAAGGTGCAAAACAACTGAAAAGAGCCACAAAACAACTAAAAACAGACACAAAAAACAAAGAGACACAAGACAACCATAAAGACACAAAATATCTACAAACAGACACAAAAAGACTACAAAAAGGGCAAAACAACCAAAAAGAGACACAAGGGGACTACCAAAAGACAAAAAATGACTACAAAACCACAAAACATCCATTAAGACATAGAAAGATCACAAATAAATGCAAAGGATGTACAAAGAGACACAAAATGACAAAAACACACATGGCGTCTACAAAGACACTCAAAGTCTGTGTGTCCTCCTCCTGTGTGTGAGAGGTGGAGGGGCCTTTCACGTGTGTGTGCCCAGGGGCCCATTGTCTAACCATCCGGCCCTGTGTGTCATAACACTGAGGGGGTTCATGGCTGCAGAAGCTCCTCCGCATACTCGAGAGCCCCGAGGCGGGAAACGTGTTTTATTTTGAAGGAGCGGACAGGAAGTGTAAGGGTCTCTGTCTTGACGCTGCATGCGGGCTGATCGCATCGCATTCCAATGTGAGCGAGATGTAACCGCTGTGCGGACTTTATGTCTCCTTTAACCGTCTCCAGCCGCATTTTGAATGAATAAAATGTCCGGTTTGAAGGAGTCAAACTCTTGTCCTGACGGCTACAGGGCTTTGAGCACAAGTGAGCTGAGGGAGCTTTTACAAAACGACGACAAAATGGACCAAATCCTTCGACTCAATGAGAAGGTAAGGTATCCTCTGTTCCCCCGCTGAACCAAAGTGCCGTGAGGAATTTGCGCTGTTTCAAACCTCTTATTTCTCCATTAACGACGCGCTTTCGGGCATTTTCACACTCTGCCTTTTTTTCGCCGCTGAAAATGAGCGTTTGTGTCATTTGGTGTGCGGTGTGTAACCCAAATCCGCTTTACATGGCTCATCGATTGTCTGCGTGGCGAGTGGTCGGATTTCCAATTCGTTTCCATGAGCCCCGGTCTCCTAATATTTGCGGTGAATTATTAGTTACTGAGGCAAAATCAAACACAAATGCATTAAGCGTCATTTATTCGGTCTGTACAAGTAATTGAATTATAACACAAGCGTTTTATCGTGCAGGAAGCATCATATCGAGGTGTTGAAGACCCCATACGCGCCGTTATGTGGCACTGGCTTGAGACCTCACGCCGAACCCCATTGAAAAATATGGCATTTAAGTGTTTTCTCAACCGCTGGAGGACTTGCACCTCAGGCAGAAGATTACTTAAGACACTATTCTAGTCCTTATAGCCTACTTTATAATTCGGCATTACTTTAATAATTATAGCAAGACTTATTTTAGCAGAATTTCAACTTTTACAACTGGTCGTCCTCAGTCCTTTTCGCTCAGAAGACAGCCTGTCGATCAGCGTTAATTCTGAATAAAAGTGTACTTCTGCTGCGGTAAGCTTCCTCTTGATGTATTGGACTTATGCCGAATTGAACAGTGGTCTCTTGACAACCGAAAAACATCTTAAGACCGTTTCTTGCACGAGTGTAGCTTTAAGTATAAACACGACAAATTAAAAATGCCAGATTTTTGATGGAGTTCCATGTGCCGTACTCTCCATGTCAGAGAGGCACGTTTTAGGGCTACATGATGACCTTCCTGACGTGAAGCCATACTGAATCCCTCTCCTCTGTCACACATACATACACAAACACACATACACACACACCCACACACACACACGTACACACAGATCCAAGGTGCATCACTGGTCCCCAAACTTTTTCATGGGCCCCATTTTGATTAGGTTTACCTTGGAGGGGGTGCTCAAACAGAAAAGACTCTCGGTCAGGCTTCAAGAGGCTATAGAATTGCGTTGCTTTCACAGCTATGGGTGGAGTGATAACAACAGAGTGTGCAGTGAAACATAATCAGGGTGGGAGAGTCGTCGTCATGCATGCTCTCATTGTGATTGTGCATCCAAGGAGTTCAATAATTATTAAATCCAACCATTGCTGTTGCTCGGACCCCTGCTTTGAAAACCACATTTGCATCGCTGTCTCCCACCACACTCTTCTTCTTTGATGTGTTAAGATGCCAAAAGCTGACTGTGATTTTGCTTAGAAAACAAAGAAAGACATTACTCATTTGCCCGGTTTGTTGGCGCCCAGGATGTGACATTTGAAACCTGGCTCTGTGAATGAATTGGGATGATGGAGCCACAGTGGTAGACTCTCACCAAGAGGTCATACAATACTACCCCCCCCCAGAGCCACGGTCCAGAGAGCTTCGGGGTGTTTTGGCAACTATTCACCCAGGCTCCCAGCTGTCTGTCATTTCCTAATAATACAGAGCTTGTGCTAGTGCGTAGGACATTTGTCCTTTAAGTAGTCTGTCTCCCAGTCATGTATTATGCACAGAAAATATCATATATTACATGTATCATGGCTGGCTGGTTTCACATCTCTCATCTGCATGTGAGCTCTTGGCGACAGGATGATTCATTAATCTCATGTTAATAATGAATGTTATGTAAACCACTGGGTTTAATCATTCACGATGATTCATAATCATGAATACTCCGGCCTTATTGGTGGAGCATTCTTCATATTCTTATTAATAACTTCCACACACAGCGAGTTGTACGTCATGTCATGTAATTTCCAGTGCAACTCTCCGCAGCGTCAGGCTTTGTTACGGCTTCGGAAGTCATTCTGAGACTCACAACAGCAAACTGAGGTTAAAAAAGTCCCTTCATCATCAGTGTGGTGTCCACTAGGCAATTTGTTAATCGTTAACAGGGGGGATGCCACGTGAAAACACTTTTCTCTGACTCATTTATTTCTCCGACTGTCTTTTGTCTTGACTCTGTAGTCTTTTTAAGACAGAGGTCGTTTCATAGGATCACTACAAAGTCCCTTCTTTACGCCTCCTTTGCATTTTCACACAAAACCAAACAACAGCGGCATCATTCTGCAGCACTTTGGGATTTTAGACAGCGTGCTGGTAACGCAGGAAGCAAAGGAGGTGTGACATGTAACACAACAACGTCAGCTTCTAGTGTGACTTATAACATACACGTTGGCAGCGCTTTCTAAATAATAAAAATGGCGTAACATGGCAACAACAATCATTTACCATCCCTGTTGAATGGGGAATCATCTTGTCTTCTGCTCGAAGGGTGGTGAGCTCTGGGACCACTTGTTTTCCCAATTTTCGGACATTTACGGCTGCTGTTCTGTTTTTGAGTTAGCTGCTAACTGCTGCTAGCTATTTTTTTTTAAATCTCCGGCATTGGATCGCACACGTAATATGCCATGAAAACGTCACACCTGTGGCACCTATGATAACAGACTGTATACAAAGATGGATGACACGTCTCCACTTACCCCAACTGCACAAAATGAAGCCAAAATATCGCAGATACGCCCGCTGCCATCTTGTGCCGGTGACGCCATTTGGAGCCAGAGTCTGTGCAGTTGTGATCTCTGCTGTGTTGAGTCCTTGCCCAAACACCCGCCCACACATCGCTGACAATCATGACGTCACATTCCTTTTTTTTAATATTATCAGATAACAAATTAAAACCAAACTTTTTTCTTGGCTTTTTGCCTTTATTTGATAGGACAGTGTTTGGGTGTGAAGGGGGAGAGAGGGGGGATGACATGCAGCAAGGGGCCACAGGCTGGAATCAAACCCATGGCCACTGCAGCAAGGACAATGCCTTTTGTACATGAGATGCCTGCTTTACCCACTGAGCCACTGGGCGCCCCAAATTAAAACCAAAGTCATCAGAAAAAATGACAGACACCATTTTTGTCAAAAATTTGTTTGAGTTGTACTTTGAGTTTTTAGTTTGTCGCGTTAACTAACATGGAGCGGGCTTGCTGTATGACGTGTACTGCAGCCAGCCACCAGGGGGCGATCAAAATGTTTCGGCTTCACTTTTGGGGAGCTGTTGTGACATCTATGTTTTTAAAACTGTCCCTTTTACGCAGAGATTGTTTCGGCGCTGTTACTACCTCTGATGCCGGCTTAAGGGCAAGTTAACTCTGTCCCCCCATTTCGCCATTATACCATTTGTACCAAATGGCGAGGCAGAGTAACGGTGTGAAATTCTCACCTTAAAGAGGCAGTGTAAAAGAGGCTTCTGTGTGTGGATCTCACTTGAGTTGCAGTGTGTATTGGAATGTATATTGATATATTGGAATATTGGTCGCTAAACCAGTGCCACAATTTTGGTGCTGGGTAAATAAGAAACGGTCTGGGTCCATATAGGACGGCATCCGGGTGTGGACCTGTGATGGAGAGGGATGTCAGGTTAACAAGGGGGACGAATTTTTGGTCATTTTGCTAACTAGGAGGATGCCGTCCCCCCTCAAGTTGCCTACTGCGGCATCAACCCTCAACATATTTTTTGTACAGACGTAAATGTGTCTGCAGCACTGAGCAAACGTCAGATTTGTAGTTTCATTTACATAATCTTTGATCAGATAGTTCCAGATTAATTAATAAAATTAATCATTTTAAGACTATTTTTTCAAGGAAAAGTTGTTGCTTGTGTGCAGCGTCTTGTGTGAGGACAACATTAAAAGGAATATTTAGAGATGAATGAGAAGAGCATCTTCACTTCTATAAAAATCACATCAGAAATGTGTTTAACACAGATACAGGTCTGTAAAAAAGTAAATCAGTTTAAATTGCAGTGGCAATATCGGTCAGAAAAAGACATTTTGCTCAAATCGTTAAGCTGTAGCGCAAGGATCACCATTTTCAAAGAATACATAGCCCCGTTCGTCGTATTAAAAATTCCTTAAAATCCCCTGGCGTTACAAATATATCATATACAGAAACTACATGATGTAATTTTCTTTTAAACCTCTGATGACAAGCTGTGAACACAACTCTGACATATTATCTCCTTATAATAGGGGTTGATCTCGCCCTCTCCCTGACCCCTTACCCTGACACACTTAAGGGCATGTCAAACATGTCGTCAAAACATCACACTCGTCCCGTCCATGGTCCTGTCCAGCCAGCTGTCTCCTCTGAGGCCCAGACACACCAAGCCGACAACAAAGGACTAGCAGCGATGAAAGTGGACTCTTATGTTGTCTCATTACGCCTGTGTCTCAGCCAGAAAGTTGCACATGAACACACCACAAATACTACTGCCAACGGCCAACTGGCATGTACTGTATGTTCTGCACCTGCATGAGAGGAAATAACTCCTCACACCAGCAGACAGCGGTCATCTGTATTTATCATTAAAAAAAGGGGAGACCAAAAGACCGTCATGAAGCTAGTTAGCCAGTTAGCACATTAACAACACAATCTAGTATTAAAAGAACAGAGCGTATTTACTGTGTGCCAGTGAACAATAACACAAAAAATCCTGAAACGTTTCTGCTAAAGAGCTCACTTTCTAAGGGGAAACAATCTTATCTCGGGTGCTGTTGGAAATACTAACTCTAAGTTTCGGAGCACGCTCTGACACAAATTAGTCCGTTTGTAAATTTGGAGCATTGTCAGAATGTACCGTTATCCAGAGCACCACACTCATGGACTGGCAGAGCGTACTCTGGGTGCTCCGTCTGGGGAAACCGAACAAGAGAGCGTCAAAAGGAGTGAATTTGTTATTTCATGTAGAAAAAGAACGCTCAGTTACTTCAAACAACAGCACTCTCATTTTAGCGTTAAGTGTCCGTTGAATTAAGGACTGCACCCCTCATGTAACCGGTTTGTTTTGATCTCACATCCTCTTGATCTTAGCTGTTTGTTTACTTTCCTCACTTCCGTTTCCCTTCTCCAACTAGGGCAACAGATGCCCACCAACAGCCCAACATTGACTGACTGGTGTGTGTCAGGGCCTTTTCACAGATGTTGATTCAGCACTGTTACTACCTCTCCTGCCGGCGAGACAACTCATCACCCCATCTCTGTCCCTCCATTCTGCGACTGTACCTTTTATAAAGAACAGCAAGGCAAAATAACGGTGCAACATTCCCACTTTGAACAGGCAGTGTTAAAAGGGCTTACATGTCAGCCCAGTGATAGTCAGGCGACCTGTCCAGGGTGCACCCCGCCTCACCGCTGTCTCTGACACCGATTCAACATGCTGAATCGTCGGAAAAAAGTCAAGGGGACGACAGCAAACGGTGTGGGACACACCACACCAACTAGTGCGACAGCCACCCACCAACTGCCCAACAATCGCTACGTTTACATGCACGCAGTAGTCAAGCTAAGCTCATAGCTCGGCTAATCAGTCAAGTCAGACTTCTCGTCTTGTCTGAGTATACATGCAGAAGAGAAGATTGAATTTCTGACCAAGTACGTCTGACTCCGCCTCCATAGGCAGCGCTGTGTCCTTTTTAATATAGTGCGTATTAAACTAGTTCCAGTTGACCCGAAGAGGAAGCTAACAGTTATTCAGAAACTTTTTAAAATAAATCTGCGTTTCTCGTTTTCCTACCATCCATAAACTTCAAAATGTTTAGCTCCATTAGCTGTCGGAGCATGAATGTAGTTTCATCGTCCGTCCAGAAGTGCGTCTTCTGCTTCTCGGTCGCCATGGTGTTTGTTTGTTTTTCCCAGAGTGAACTGCTGCTACGTCATGTCCTTCTTCTTCCAGGTGAAGCTTGCAATAGAAAAAGCAGTGCATTAGCTGAGTCCGACTCCAGTCGGACTAAGTGGATACATGCAACAATAGTTCGATTTCCAACTGAATTATCTAGATGTGTTACTCAAGTTACGGATAGTCCGGTTTCAGTCGGACTAAGCTGTTTGTCAGATTTCAATCAGACTATGGTGTTCACATGCATTTAAAAGTCCGGTTCCAGTTGGACTAAGCTGTTTGCATGTATTTAAAAATCTGGTGTCAGTCGGACTAAGCTGTTTACATGCATTTAAAAGTCCGGTTTCAGTCGGACTAAGCTGTTTACATGCATTTAAAAGTCCGGTTTCAGTCGGACTAAGCTGTTCACATGCCGGACTAAGCTGTTCACATGCATTTAAAAGTCCAATTTCAGTCAGACTAAGCTGTTCACATGCATTTAAAGGCCGGTTTCAGTAGGACTAAGCCAAAAATAGATTTTCCGAAGCTGCATGTAAACGTACTGAATGACCCCATCCTCAACAACACCTGGACTCCTCAACGACGACTGAACTCCTCAATGACCTCTGAACGCTCCTTGCCGACTTTTGGACCCTCCTGAATGACCACTGTCTGCGGAGCTGCCGGTGATTTCAGTGTCATACTTTCACCAAATTGTTTTCGTCCGTATAAGGCAGGAAACTGACTCCTTTTTTTCTGCTATAAATATTTGTTTTCATTGAAATAAATAAAAGCGCATGGTGTTTTCTCTCAGCAGGAAGCAGAATATTTTGGTAAATAAGGAAGGACTTTCTTTAGCTGCAGTGTCGACTCTGAAACAGGTCTCTCAGGTGGTGTTCCGTCTCCTCATCAAAGACAGTCCCGGCCTCATGGACCCGCCCCTGCTGGACAGCAGAGAGGACTGAGCGTCCCTCATGTTGTCTCTGAACGTCCTGGTGGAGTAGTAATACAGCAGTGGGTTTACCACGCTGTTGGACGCTGCCAGACACAGCGTCACCACCACGGCCCGCTGCAGGGCCAACGTGACGGCACAGTTCCAGCCCTCGCACACGGCGTGCAGGTGCAGAGAGCGTATAACGTGATAGGGCAGAAAGCAAAGCAGGAAGGTCACCGTCACCATGGTGACCAGGTGAACCGAGCGCCGTCGGTTGCGGTGGCGAGTGTTGTTGGCCTGACGGTTACCTTGGAAGCTGAAGCGAGCCGTCAGGCGCCGGATGATTCCGCTGTAGCAAAAGATGATGGTGAGGAAAGGGAGCAGGAAGCCAAGAACCACCGCCACGTAGTTTAAGATCAGGACACGCCCCCATGAGGAGGGGCTAGACGGCTCGAAGCAACGAGGAAACCCCGCCCTGAGAAAGAGAACCAGAGGAAGGATGAGCAAACACATTAACCTCAGATTTCATTCAGTTCAGGTGGAACATTTTGTCCCTTCTTCACTAAACATCCTGTTATATAAGTGACTTTTTCGATTTAGAGCCTGACGACCACACGGAGGTGCTGCTAGTGACCCCTACAGGCTGCAGAGGTCATTACAGCCACAACAGTAAAGTGTGATTTATATTTACACATTGATTCGACACTGTGTCTTCAGCGTATGCTCTATGTAGACACATACCCACAGCCTGACGTCACCTCCCCAGAAATGTGACTGCTAGCTGCTAGGCAGAAAAACGTGTGAGGAAGGTCTTTCATAAACACGTTTCTCCTTCTATATTATTATTCCTGAATGACAGCACGTGTCTGCAGTAACTGTGAGGACAGCAGCAGTTGATATCCTTCACTTTAGATACATAAAATTAAACTGCAGGAAACATCGCTGTCTAATGACGCAAACAGACTCCATGGTTAAAAAATCTTTCTAAGCTCTTCAGACAATTAAAATACACTCCAGAGAAGTCAGCCTGCTCTTCTGTCTGTTATGTTTCAGCCATGAGATCATCCTCAAGTCCAAACTTCCCACCAGTGTTTAGGTTTCCCATCCGTCCTCTTTGATTCTATCTATCTATCTATCTATCTATCTATCTATCTATCTATCTAATATAATCTTTATTAATTAAGTGGGATGAAAAATATAGAAAATAAACTTAAAAAAGGAAAAAGGTATTTCCACAAGAAGACAAAGTTTTAAAAAATTATAGATTTTTTTTTACAACTATTTTACAACTTAACAATTTTAGACAAAAAATGGATTTTAAAAAAAGATAAAAAAGATGAAAAGATAAAAAAACAACAGGAAATTAAATTAAAGGTTAAAAATCACAACAAATAACACAAAATAACAATAACAATAAACTTAAACATGTACATTTAGAAGAGGAGGTCAAGTTAAAAAAAAAAATAAATAAAGGTACGTTTACATACTTAAATATACATATTTCCTTCATGTATGTCCTTTCAATAAATAAGTCACAAAAATATAAACCAATAATAAAAAAATATTTAAAGAGATTAAAACGCTTCAAACCCTCATGAGAGGATGTTGAACCAAAGCTGGGCGCTGTCAGCCGCGACAAAACGTAAGGACCTTTTTTAACGAAAGGTGACATCATTTTAAAGTTGAGTAAACATGACGTGCGACGCAGCTGATGCCACGCCCCTTTTTATACGTCACGCATCTCAAAGTTCGCCCGGTTTGTAAGAAAGAAGTCGTTCAACACAGATATTGCAGCAAATCACACACACACACACACACACATACACACACACACACTCTCACCTGATCGTCACCCCATTGGACAGGAAGGGGGCGGAGGACACGCCCACAAACAGCCAGACTCCCAGACAGACCAGTGAGGTTCGAGCGGGCGTGGCCAGAGTGCGGTGACGAAGGGGCTGGGCCACAGCGAGCCAACGGAGCACGCTCAGGAGAGTGAGGAAGAGGATGCTGAGAGAGGAAGGGTGGCTGTAAGGTCATTTTGTTGTGTTATTGAGTGTGTGTGTGTGTGTGTGTGTGTGTGTGTGTGTGTGTGTGTTACCTTGTGTACAGGTTGACGTAGAAGCCGTAAACGCACAGTCGGCACAACCAATCAGGGAAGTCCCACACTCCGCCCTTGAAGTAATAAGCCAATCGCAGCGGGAGGGTGAGGGAGAAGCTGCAGAT
>JAPZEB010000006.1:29387478-29398529 GCA_029783705.1 Chaetodon striatus
CTCAGACAAGACGAGAAGTCCGACTTGACTGATTAGCCGAGCTATGAGCTTAGCTCGACTACTGCGTGCATGTAAACGTACTGATTCTCACAACATCAACATACGCCTCTTGGGCAGCGTCCCCGCCGTCACTGTAATGGACTAAAGGCACTGTTTAGTATCAGTGTGAGACGCACAGGGCTGTCCACTGACTTCAGTATCAACTCATCTGCGTCATTAATAGACGCTCAGAGCAACAAACATAGTTTAAAGAGCATAAAAGTCAGTTCAGGGTGGGTGGGACCAACAAACACCAGACTTTTGAGCCATTGTTCGAGACCAACAAATCAGTTACAGTGTTTGTGCCACTTAAAGCCAGGTGTTTCTTGGTGACATCTGCGACCCTTTCTGAACTGTAATCAAGCAGTTTTGTAACCTAACCGCTGACCCCTTTTTGCCACAGTTTGCTTATGTGTCAAGATACAACTCAAAAGGCTGCCCTCTGCGTCATTATCGTAACGCCAAGGGCTTCAGCCTAAGGAGCAAAATTCGACGAGTAGGGGTGAGATCACTTTGATGGGTTTGGGTTTACAACTGATAACTCGGATTCGTCTGTAGAAAGCAGCGTCTGATTGGTAGCCAGCTCTGGCTGTTAACTGGCTCGATCACCTAATGAACGTTCGGTCTGTAACTGCTAAAATTACACGTTTCATATATGTGCTGCTCGTCTCATTTTCAGGTGCAGGCTGTGAACCATTAAAGACTGCAGTGTTTCTGCCTCCTCACAGCGAACACACAGTGATTAAACATCTTGTTATTTTAACCTTTAATTACCTGCAAATGTTTCAAGGTAAAAGGATGTGATGAAACGCTATCGAACCCCATCCCTAGGGAGGACATGAAAGTTTTAATTATTTTTGATTTTATTATTATTATTATTTTTTTATACCTTACACAGAGGGATGTGAAGCACAGGGTTGTGAAGCACATCTTCGACAAAAAGAAAAAGGTTCTCATTGTTCATTCATTCACCTTAAGGACAGAGAGAGGCTTTGTGAGACGAGAGGAGTCATCACAGTGAATGATGGCATCAATAAAGTGGTGTTTAATATAAACTCTCATTGTTTTTCATCTTATCTGATATTAACATTCATACCTGGAAACACTCCTGAGATCATGAGTGCTGATAACAGATCAGTTTAAACAAACACAACCAGAGCAGGCAGTACTTATTAATAATTCCCAGACTGTAAACTGTCCGTATTATTTGCAGTGTCATGTGTGTTGGCGTCACAGATGATTCCCCCAAAGCCGTCTGCCTACTTGTGTGATTTCACGAACAGTGTTGGAGCTCACACGATTTATTTATTCATGTAAATCCCATTTTAAATGGCTGACTTCAAAGCTTCTTGTTTACTGTGCTAAATGAAGAGCTGCTTCTCTCTTTCAAGGCAGCCAGTGTTTTTATTCCCCCACCCCTCTCCGTACTGAGATGCAGAGTGAGGGGAATTTAATCTCTATGAGAATGCCGGCGCTCTGCAAGCCCACAGTCGAATATAAGGAGGTTTAGGAGGTTTCCTTCTCATTTCGTTCTCCTTTTTTTCTCATTATTCATCCTTCAGCATTCAAAGGGAAAAGCTCTGGATTGTTGTGTTTGACGGTTCTGCTCTTGAACAAACGTTTTGCTCATTAATAACTCATATACGTACATGCTTACTACAGCTTGACAAGTACATGAAAATGCCTTTTGCAGGCCGGTGCCCAGTTACATAAAACATCTTTTTTTGTGTTGGAAACAAAGAGTGTTTTTAATTAGGAAATATCTTGAAATAAGAGTTCAGCTGGGGTCATTTTAATTCAGTTTTGGCCATCATTTCATATCTAATAAGACTCAAACAGAGATCTGTGAATGAAGCTACATCACTCAAACAGTCCCTCCAGGATTTCGCAGTTTCTTGGGGTTGTTGCAACTGATGCCTGATTTCGTAGCAGCTTTTCTAAAAAAATATGACGCATGTTGTGATGACTTGACGTTGATGTTGATGCTGGGAGTCAAGAACCGGTTGTCCGATCTATTACATTCACATGCCTTTAAGCTTACCAGACGTCAAACTCCCACCACTGGACCCTCGCAACAGAAAGGAGTCATAACACAGAGGCAGAATCAGTCCAAAGCACGTCACAGCGCTGCTTGTAATGTCTGTAAAATGTTACTTTCAAATAAGGACGGAAACAGCAGCAATATGCTCAAACAGTGGTTCCCAACTGGTGGGTCGTGGCCCAAAAGTGGGTCACAAATCCATCCTGAATGGACCGCAAGTGACTGGCAAATGTGTGAGGTTTGTAAGAATCAGGTTTCATTTTGAAGTACAGTGAATTTCTGGCACAGGGCTTTTATTTTGAAGTGCCGTTTCCTGCTGTAGAGAGTGAATAATGGACATCTGCTTAACAGAGAAGGCAAACTCGCTCGACGACATGGCCGAACACAAGTATGATGCTGAGTAAATGAACTGTGTGGACCTTGAGCTAATGACTAAGTGATATCTGGACCAGTTGGGAACCACTGTGCTAAAATAACTTTCTACACAACAAGGGCTTAAATTCCAGGAACGCCAACTTCATAACATTATGATAACATTGGTGCCACGCAGGCAGGCGTAGCAGATTGTTTTGTTTATAAAATAATAATAAAACTGTTGCGATGATGCTGAAACCTGTGTAGGCCTACGTTTTTCCTCACACACAAGAATTGATCAGAAATCAAAAAGGGAATCGATAAGGAACAGGACGGACAAGCAGAACTGGCGATGGCATTCGTATTGGTGAAATCTTTGGTATTCCTGTCCAGTGAAAATTGCAAAGGTAGTTGCAACATTTTTTTGTTGCATAATTCGTTAAAAAATCAAAGTCAGCTTGTTTCAGTAAGAATTAAATTGCTTGTTTACATTACCAGTAATCATGTACATTTAATCAAACTCACCTCGATTCCTTCAGTGATCAATAGATGTGGACATTACAGCCTCTTGTTAACGTGTTACAGCCATTCTGTAGGTTTGTTCTGCGGCAGAAAGCGTTGGTGCTAACAGTCAACGCTGCAGCTTTCGTGCAGAGCATCAGGGAGTTGCCTTGCACGGTCTTGAGTGGTAATTTTTGTCGGTAAATGTGAGATGCTCGTGTTGCACGCGTTGGCATCTACACCAGGAGAAACAAAGAAGTGAGTTTGATGTTTGCAATGATAGGTCAAAACTGTGAGGTCCGCACAGATTTCACTGGTGTAACATGCACTATTGTTGCGACCGCAACTTTGCAACATCCTGGAGGGGCTGACTGAAAAGTGATGTGCCAAGAGACGCAAAAGTTCGGGGTAAAAATACTTCCTATATTATCCATTATTGTGTCTTTCGTTCTACTTCTCTGCGCATGTCTTTGGTCTGTTTTCTGATGATCTGAATTTAGGTAAAAATTGGTAACATCCTTTGACCCCTACAAGCTTAATATTGTAATGAATTAAGCACCAATATCTGATGGAAGCTGACGAGCTGCAGATAAGGATGCTTCACACATTATCTGGAAAACAAAACTTCTGCAGCTCCTGACAGTGTGACAAGTTAATGGGCTATGTACATGTTTACTATTTATTTTTTATTCTCTATTTCTGAGTGATTTTCTCTTGTTTTTGTTTGTTTTGCTTTCTGTGTTCCTGGTTTTTTGTGGGGTGGAAAATTTAAAAAAAACAATGAATATATTAAAGAACAACGAAGGTCGGCAGACCATCAGACAGGTTGTAAACAAACCTCTAATAATAAAGGTAAATGGTAAAGTTATTACTCAGACTGTCCTTCTGCTGTGGGCTTGTTTATAACCTGTCTTGTGTTTGCTGCCACATTCACAGATCTAACTTTGATGAGTATAATGTTATATAAATATGAATTAATGATCCAACAGAGGTATTTCAGCCATCAAATTGTTTTTATTAGAGAATGAAATGTGCCAAGATAAGAGGTTTGTGACAGGATTGTTTCCTTTGTTTATTCTTTATTCCAGTTAAGCCTGATTTTACCTGACCTTTTATTTAATTTGTGTAATTGTTTTTATTTAATTTCATGCCTTTGACCACAGGATTTTGTTTACAACCTCTTATTAAATAAAAGATGGATACCTCGCCTTCAAAACATGTAAATAAGTTTGGGATTTGAGAAATTACTCAATATTATAACTGACCTCACAAATCTGTTTAAAGTGTTGGTTGCAACTTCCTTAAAAAATAGTTCAAGCAATGGGGAATAATAGTTTTTCTTGCCAAGAGTTAGACGAGGAAATTAAAGTCACTCTCGTGTTTGTACCATAGACTATTAAAAAATATGGACGTAGCTACCTTGGCTTCACCCACTGGTTTGTGGACTAATATTTTGAAGCCTTGCTTTCACCATTTGGCTGTCGCCATCTTAGATTTTTGGAGCCAGAAGTGGAGGGTGGAGATAACGGTAGCTGCTAGCTCAGTTAGCGCATTGCATTTATAGCTATGATTAACTGTAATAATGCTAATGCTACTTTTTGTTAATGACCAAATTTAGATGAGAGGGTGGAGATAACCCTAAAGCTAGCAGCTAGCTTGCAGCGAGCACAGTGCATTTACAGCTATGATTAACTGTAATAACGCCAAAGCAACCTTTTGCTAGTGAGAGATAACCCAAATTTTAGCTGCTAGCTCAGTTAGCATGGTGCATATACAGCTATCTTTGTAATATTGCTGATGTTAATTTTGACTGGTGACCATATTTGAATGAGAGTGTGAAGATAACACTAAAGCTAGCTGCTAGCTTGGATAGCAAAGTGTATTTACAGCCATTGTTAAATGTAATAAAGCGGATGCTACCTTTTGGCAATGATCATGTTTTGACAAGAGGGTGGAGATAACCCTAAGGCTAGCTGTTAGCTCTGTTATCACGGTGCATTTACAGCTTTGCTAATGCTTATTTTTTTTACCAACCGTATTAAGACGAGACGGTTGAGATAACCCTAACGCTAGGTGCTAGCTTAGTTATAACTATCTTTAATTGTAATATTACCAATGCAAATTTTTGCTAGTGACCATATTTGTACGAGAGGGTGAAGAAAATCTTAAAGCTAGCTGCTAGCTTGGATAACACAGTGCATTTACAGCTTTAATTAACAGTAACAATGATCATTTTAATTTTTGCTAGTTACCATGTTCGGGCAAAAGTGTGGAGATAACCCTAAAGCTGGCTGCTAGCTTGGTTAGCACAGTGTATTTACAGCTATGACTAACTGTAATAATGATAATATTAATTTTCGCTAGTGACCATATTTTGCTAAGAGGGTGGAGATAACCCTTAAGCTAGCTGCTAGCTCAGTTAACATGGTGCATTTACAGCTATGATTTACGGTAATAATGCTAATTTAAATTTTCACTAGTGACCATGTTTGGACAAAAGAGTGGAGATAACCCTTAAGCTGGCTGCAAGGTCGGTTAGCATGGTGCATTTACAGCTATGATTAACTGTAACAATGCTAATGCTAATTTTTGCTTATGACCGAATTGGGACGACAATGTGGAGTCAACCCTAATGATAGCTCTAGCTTGGTTAGCATGGCACATTTACAGCTATGATTAATGCTAATAATGCATATGTTAATTTCGCTATTGACCAAATTTAGAGAAGAGGGTGGGGTTGACCCTAACGCTAGCTGCTAGCTTTGTGAGCACAATGCACTTACATCTATAGTTAACTTTAAAATGCTAATGGTAATCTTTATTAGTGATGGTATTTTGACGAGCAGGTGGAGATAACCCTTGAACTAGATGCTAGCGTGGTTAGCATGGTGCGTTTACAGCTATGGTTAATTGTAACAATGCTAATTCTAATTTTCAGCAGCCAAAACAGGCTTTAAACTATTAAAATAAAATTTATGTACCAGAAAAACTGAAAATCTGACTCCCTAAAGTAGGTGACTAAATTTTACAGCTGACTTTAATTACTTTAAAACACACTGAAATGGCAAAGCTGGAACCAGGAGACAGTCAACCAGCACCTCTAATGCTCGCTAATTGCCTGTGGACAGAGCCAGGCTGGCTGTTTCCCCCTGTTTACAGTCTTTATGCTAGGCTACGCTAACTGGCTGTGGGCCCCAGCTTCATATTTACGGTGCAGACATGAGGGTGATATTAATCTTGTCATCGAACAGCAAGAAAGCAGATAAGTGTAAGGGCAAAATTCATATCTTGAGGACATAAACGTTTGAAGTAACTGGGCACTGGCTCCAACCAAACATGCAGTTCTGTGTCCGCTCAGGAAAAAAACAATCCTGAGAGTGCTGTCTGAAGAATCCACCCTAAAAACAACCTCGCTGGGATTTAATTAAGGCCAGATGATTCATGTAAGATTGGACGCTTTTGAAATATCCTCAAAATGTAAAGTGCTTGTTTCTGCAACTGTGGTTTTGTTTGTCCGGTCTTATTATATTGTGTGTCTCTTTTTCTAATCTAAGGATTTATCCCAGCAGCCTTCTCTCTAAAAAAAACAAAAAACAAACAGCAGTGATTAAATAGATAAATGAATGTTCTTTAGATTGAAATTTAAAATAAAGCGCTGCCACTCACTCCCTGAGCCAAACGCCCTCCAACATCTCGGATTATTTGCATCGCAGGATCTGAGATGAAGGAGCCGTGGCTGCAGGCGTTGGTACCAGATGATTATAAGCAATGTCAAAGCCGATCAGCGCTGCAGTGAGTGAAGACGAGCTAATAATATCCAAGTCACTTCCATCGTCAGCTCATATGTGTTCAGCTGCTTCAGTACTGTATGTGTGACTGGACACACGTGACTGAGGGAAGGAAATGTGGACTTGGAGGGAATTATTCAACCCAATTACACAAAGAGGAAGGAAGATAATGAAGCCAACCACCACGTGGCAGCGTGCGGTAACATGCCCCGGCCTTTGAATGTGGTGTTTTTAAACCATATTGGTCATGAAGTTCAGAGGCCTCATAAGTAAACTGTTCATGGGTTTGAAACAACAACAAGAAAATAATCAAATATTTAAATTCCTCGTATTAAATGAGTTGCATGAGAGAGAGAGAGAGAGAGAGAGAGAGAGAGATAGAGAGAGAGAGAGCGTGTGAGCTCCCACAATAACAACACAATAATGCTTGTTATCATGAATTAATGATGAAGAGTAACATGGCAATAGTACACACAGACTAGTGGTCTTGTAGTTTGTCTACTGAAATCTAAATTTGAGGTACTTGTGCTTGAGTGTTTCCATTTTATGCAGTGTAGCTGTGTGAGTTCCCCCAGCGTACAACAACAAAATCATTCAACAACATGTGCCTGAGGCTGCCCGGCTCCTCCAGCAAATGTCTCCCAGTCCTTTCAGTCTTAGGTCCTGTTTGTACGACAATGATTTCAACCGAAAACGGTAAACTTTAGTTTTGAAAACAGGTTCCAGAGTGCAATTTTCAGTTCCTCTGAAAGTGGAGACTTTTCGCATATGCGCATTACAGTTCCAGTCACTAGGCGTGCACGAGAAAGTCGACCATCACAACAGCAATGGTGGACTCCCGAGCTCTGTTTGTGCTGCTCACCCTGTTGACTTTATCAACGCATCTCCAGCAATTAACTGTAGTAACTCCACCTCGTCGTCCATCCAGACGAACATTTGTGTGGTGGCCATTTTGTTGGTTTATACATCTCCGCTCTGTAGGAGGAAGCGCATGTGAGCAGAAGCGTGTAGTTTCATTACAAAGTCACACCGCCAACTACTGGCCTGGCATGTTGTCTGAATGCAGAACTTTTTTCAAAACGATAATGAGAAATAATTCCATCTTTAGCGGATCGTTGTCGTGTAAACATGGCCTTAAACCAAAAACTCCAGCACACTACTGCATGAAAAAGGGAGAGATGTAATCAGAACAAACCAGCAGCAGCTGTGTTAATCAACACACCTGGTAAGGTGACGCAGTTTTGATGACATGTATTTGAGCTGACTTTGTCTTCAGGAGGAGGAGATGGTGGATGTTATGACGCCTAGGCAAGATGCCTGCCTCGTAAAGCTGCAGACCACTGTTTGACACCAATAAAAAAAAAAAGTTGTGTTTTAGCGAGTCAACTGTGTTTCCAGCAGCTTTTGAGCCATCAAACATGGATGTTTTTCTAGCAACACATCATCACGTTTTCTGCCAGGATAGTTTCGTGAAAAAAAAGGTTTTACCACAACATCACTCCCTTTCTTGCTGGGATAATGGCGTGAAAAGCGGCTGTTTTTTACTCAAACATCACTGCATTTACTGCTGGGATAATGGCGCAAAAAGCGGCTGTTTTTTACCCAGACATCACTGCATTTCTTGCCAGGATAGTGCCACAAAAAGCAGCAGCTTTTACCGAGACATCGCTACACTTCCTGCCGGGATAGCTCCACGAAAAGCGGCTGTTTTTTACCACAACATCACTGCATTTCCTGCCAGGATAGTTTGATAAAAAAAGCAGCAGCTTTTACCGAGACACTGCAGCATTTCCTGCCAGAATAGTGCCACGAAACACGGGTGTGATTTTACCCAGAAGTCAATGCATTTCCTGCCAGGACAGTTTCACAAAAAGCGGTCACTTTCTACAGAGACATTGCTGCATTTCCTGCCAGAATGGTGCCACGAAATGCGGGTGTCTTTTACGGAGATATTGTCACGTTTCTTGCAGGGATAGTGCACCCAGAACCATGTACTTAAAGCCAAAAAATGATCTTCTCCTAACCATACTCTGGTGTTTTGTGCCTAAACCTAACCACACTCTTTGCGTATTAGCTACATAATTAACAACAAATGTATCTGTGGTTTGCAGAAAAGTACAATACCAACATTTATTCTAGCAACGTCTTAACCTAAATAATCTCTTTAAGACTGAAATCTTTTTATCTGACACCATGAAATTGGTTCCCAATGATCTTAGAGAATTAATGCTGCTGCAGGTTAAACTATCCAAGAGTGTATAGAGTTAAAATTAGCATTTAGACATTTACAGCAGTAAAATGTAACATACACATTAATGCAGCAGTAACAGTAATCTAAAAATATTACAAAGAACACAATATGAAAGCAGTGACGGGACATTTTACTGCACATTGAATACTTTAAATACATTTTGCTGATTATACTTGGATACTTTTACCTGGGTAAGGTTTTGAATTCAGGTCACAGTGTGGTTTTAGTATTTTATCTAAACTTCCTCTGTTAGGCAAGAGTGTAGGAGAACCACTGTTGTCCCTCTTGGGCTTCTGTAGAAACAACATGGTGGACTCCAGGGAAAAGGGCCTGCTCTCTACATATGAACAGCTTATTCTGAGGCACCAGAAACACAATAATTTTGAGTTTCAGATGAATATAAACTAATGAAAACATAGTTATGAATATCATGTACCATTTCTGCCAGTGTACGCTGTTAAACCCTACACACTGGACCTTCAAAGACATGACCTGAATACTTCTTCCACCACTAAAGACTCCTTTGTCTCTGGGAAAACGCTGTTTGCATCATGATGTGTAGAAACATAAAATGTTAATGTGTCTTGCTGTGTACAGTTTGTATTTACACAGCACCCAGGAGGGCTGTGATCTTGAATACATTAAGTCACTTGAGTCTACTTCCAGTCTCATAAAACCTCCAGAGTAGGCGTTTGTGCTGAATAACACACGGCCACAACGAGCTGTGACGACTGCTTTCCGAGCCAAAATAATTTCTGCTAAATGATCTAAAGACTTTTATATTTTCCAGCCTCTTTCAAACCAAAAGGCCACAATGAAGCTTTGGAGTCACATCGTTAAAGATGGAAATGTTTCAGTCCACTGATAACACATGAAGCGTGGGCTGTACTTATCAACTTATCAGCATTATATAACACAGCAGCTTCAGTCTGGATACAATCTGTCAACCACATTCAAACTAACACTAAAATTCAAACAGTTTGTTAAAGCTGAGGACTGGAAGCAAAACCTTATTTATGTGTCTTAGCTCTGTTCATACTGTGAGTTATAAAAAGCTTCACAATAAGTTAAGTAGGTTACAAATACACAGGAGAAGTCAAACAGAGGAAGCAGGAAAAACATTCACAAAATACGAATAAAATAAATAAGTAAATTAAAACCACTGTGGTTTCCAGTGTGTGGGCCGGACCCATTACAAAGGAGTCACTGGATAAATAATTACAGCCCCTTTTCACTGTACAAAAACCCCACTGACACCCGCTAACATCTGGCTTTTGTATGTAATGGAAAGGAGAACGATGTTCAAGTGCTGCTTAGGCGGAGACAGACAGTTTTTCTCACTGGTTAAGGGGCTAAAATTAGCACGTTCACCTGGGTGTTTCATGACTACCGATCGGAGCCAGATCTGAGAAACACCCGTGACTACTGCAGAGTCACTTAACCCCAGAGTGAATGACGATTATAACCATTAGTTAACACCGAGTTTGAAAAGAGAGACTGAGTAAGTAACCACTGACACATTTTCACAGGCCTCCGAGCTGCTTTTGGCTGATTATTAACCTGTTTTCCACCCAATTTGTGACAACAAATGTGACATGCCAGAAAACAAAAAAAGAAAAGGCATGATCGTCTGCGGTCTACCCCCTATTATTAGCGGGATTTCCCGTGTTTAAAAACCCACGTACACATGCTAATTTTGGTTGAAAAGGGTTTAAACTTAATTTCCTTTTATTTGTTTACTTTTTTCTCTTAAAACATCGTCTTAAATTAGTTTCCTTAAAACTGCTCTAATCGGTAAAGATGTCCTAAGCCACTCCTAGGAATCAGTAATGATCTGATCCTGTCATATTATAATAAAGCTGTATCAGCTAAAGTCAGGCCGGTCGAATTCCCATTCTTTCTTTACTGTGTTTGTCCAGTAGTGGAAGACTCAAATTTAATTTAAGTAAAAGTAGCAAACCCACCATGTAGAAAAGCTTTTGTTTACTTTAATACTTTTAAAAGATAAGAAACAATAAATTGTGAAGACAATAAAGCCTCCACAAAAATAGCATTTTAAGTCTTGTGTGTGATTTAT
>JAPZEB010000006.1:29509166-29531832 GCA_029783705.1 Chaetodon striatus
AATAATGAATAAATGAGGACTTTGACTTTACAGAGACTTTAATTACCAAACTTTTAAAAAGTCTGTATTGCTAATACTTCTATACTTTTATTTAAGCATGATTCTGAATGGAGGACTTTGACTTGTAACAGAGTATTTCTGCTTGTGTGGTCTGGCCATCATGTCAGAATCTGACATGGAATAATTTAAGAAACTTAGATGTTTATTTCCTGAGTGCTTTCACTCTCACATTTCGTCTTCGTTGGAGTTTTCATTGGTGAAACCTGCTCTTACTTTCTAATACTGTTGTAATACGTCAGCTCACCCTCTTCCAGTCGTCAGGGGACAGATGTCTGATCTGGTCCTGAGGGACGAGCTCCTTCAGGATCTTAGAGATATTGTGGAAGTGGGATTTGTCCTCCTCAAACTTCACCCTGTAGATCAGCGCTGCCAGCTGATGCACCTCCTCCTTCACACACTTGTGGTAGCCTCGGAGATACTTGGGCAGCTCCTGGAGGGAGAAGACAGACTGTTAAGATACAACACAGGGCCCTGTCTCCTCATTAGAGGCTGGTTAACAAGTAATTTAAGTGTAGTATTGTATTTTGTTTTCATTATTTACACTTTCATTTTGAGGCTTTCATTTACTTCAGGTGCAGTGTGACTTGCCAGGTATTTCAAAGTAATGTAGCATCATAACAATAACATGAAGAAAAACCCTGGAAATGTCTGGAAACAAATAATCTACGTATGTTTGTTAAGTTGTTTTAAATAAAAGAAGATTTAATGACTCTGGTGTGAACATTTCTGAGAGTTGCTCACCTGGTAGTAGTGGAAGATGGAGTCAGCCATGGAGTCTTTTCCTGGCACGGTATTGGTCCACAGCTTCTTCATGAAGAACACCTGGTATGTCAGTGAAGGCACTACACCTGCACACCCAACACACACACACACACACACACACACAGAGGTGTAAAGACAAACACTTACAACGAGAAGACATAAAATATATGAGACTTAAAGAAATCCTCATTGTTTACCGTCTTTCACGTGTCTGGCTTTCTTGATCCAGTCAGTCAGGTGCCTCACAAAGTCAAAGAAGAAGTCGCCGTCTGGCACACTGATGACCTGAAACCCCCAAAAATGTAATGAGATATTTTCAATTTTGCACAGTTTATGTGTAAAATTTGTTTCCAACAGTGGTGGAGAAAGTATTCAGATCCTTTACTCAAGTAAAAGTACTAATACTTCGCTGTAAAAATACTCTGAGACAAATGATCACCAAATAAAAACTCTTTTAAATAGCAGACAAAAAATAAGACCTGTGTTATCGGTGCTGTGCTTTCCACTGAAGAAAACTTCCACAGTTACTAAACATATTTACTAGAATCCAGATGATCAGGCTTCAGGCTGTGCTCACCTTGTCAGTGATCTTCACAAAGAGACTGAAGCCTTCGGAGGATTTGAGCATCAGACGTCCAGAGATGTTGTGGCAGAAGTCTTTGGCCTTGGTGCTCGACTCCACTTCAAACACCTGAGAACAGACACAGGACGGTTGTTTATGAAATACTGAAGAAGAAAACAAACACACAAGTGAGAAAGAAATGTGTTTTTATAGCAAATATATTTGCAATTATGTTTGCATGTTTACACCTGTGAAAAAGGCCTCCTGTCCTGTGTGGTTAGAGACACGTGATTTCTAAGATGTTTTTAATTTAAGATGTTTTTTTAAGTTATGTTAAATTCGGTGAGTTCTGCTGACAGACCGTCCTGTATTTCTCACTTGTCTTCCTCCTCTTCCTGCCCAGCCACAACTCACCGCTACTCAGCAGCTATAATTTCTTTTTCTTAATGGCCAATTTGAGCCCCATATACAGTACCAGTATATAGTAACTGCAGTTATTAATGTCATAATACATATTTACCTCGTCTGAGTCGTCAGGGAAGTAAACTTTGTGGAAGATCTGAGTGGTTTTGTGCTGGATGGCCTCCACCTCCACCAGGTGAGGAGGGTACTTTCTCGATCCATTTCTACAAGAAATCAGAGACGAGACAAGAAAAATGAATTTAAACTGAACACAACAGAAAAAAGGCTGTTTAAGGAGATCAGACGAAAGTGTGTGAGTGAGGTACCGTAGGGCTTTCTGTAGCCGCTGCATGCAGTCTGGAGCCAGCGGGTAGTGTTTCTTGGCCTGCAGGAACTTCTGGACGTGAGGCAGCAGGATGTTACTGGGAGGAAACAAACCAGTGCAGAGCCACAGCAGCTCCCAGCCCTTCTCCTCACTGTACCTACACAAAAGCAATATTTTAAAATGTAAATGTGTTCAAATAAAAAGAGGCATAACTTGTGCAAGCTGGAGAGTTAAAAACAAACTTTATTGTTCTTTAGTGAGTTCAATACACTGTATGGTGAAAAGTATGAGGACACCAGTGTTCTCTCCGGGTGAAGGTTAAGGTCTGACTTTTTTTTTAGACAATAATGTGCCACAGATTTGGAGTCAACAGTTTGGGGAATGCACTTCTCGATTTTAACTTGCCACTGGGCAAAAATGTCAGGCCCTTACACCTGCAATAAATGAGTTTGGCCACTGGAGAAGAAGTTGTGAACACAACATTGACACATCATCACATTTAAGTTGAAACATGTCTGCTTATTCACTCAAAAGACACTTTGGACTTGTGTTTCTGTTTAATATTTACTCTCTTTTACCCCTGTTTTTGGCCTCCTGGGAGAAATGTCTGACTCTTAAGTTGCTAAATACTGCACTATGTTCACCAGCTCGCCTCTTGACTGTGTCTGTCTGCTGCAGAGCAGGTAGTGTACAGTCAGTTTCTGGAGCGGCTTCTCTAAAAACAGCTGCCTGCTGCAGTTGAAAAAAACGACACTAAAAGAGCAGTGAGAGTGGACCGAAACAGAAAGCTCTGTAAAGCTAAGACAAGCTGCAGATTCAGGTGATGATTCTCCAGGGACCGTCACTACCTTTTCACACTTCAGATCAAAATGTTTTCACATTAATATTTGATATTTTATCATAATGAAAATATTGATTACAGCCACTTTAATCAAATGGCTCTTTGACTTGTGCCAGGCCGTGTCCCTAAATGTCAATAACACTCTCACACTGTGGCTGAATGGCAGCAAATCACCACATCAATGCCCACGATTGACGAGAGTGTAATGTTAAGGTGTCCACATATTTTGGGCCACATCCCATTGAAAGTGCACATTTAAAAAAATAAACAAACCTCTCTTTGAATCTCTGGAGTGTGTGAGTGTGTGTGTGCTTCAGACTTACTTGATGTGATTGTCAGTCAGCTGTTTGAGAATCTGACAGAAGATCTCGTCTTTGAGCGGCTCGGCCTTCAGCGCTCCTTCAAAGATCTGATCGGTGAGTTCGTTGACAGAACGCACTCGTTTGGACGGGTAGTCGCCCATATACTTCATCACAGGTAGAGCCGAGGTCAAGGACATCAACCGTTAACACAACAACAGGCTGCAGCAGGTGACTTTGACTACAATAAATAAAACATTTTATAGACCACAACATGATAAAGGTAACCTGAATGTTCTCTACTGTCAGATACATGTATCTAAATGATGGCTTCCTCCAGACTTGCTGGGATTACTGGAAGAATCTGGATCCAAACTGGGAGCTATCAACACTAGAATGTAATATTTCTTTGTCTGCCGTTCTTTATACTTTTAAAGTACAAATTTGATGTTTTCGGCTTCCCGTATGTTAGTTTTTTTCCTTGTCTTATAGTTTTGGCAAACTGAAAATATTTGAGTTTTGAACTGTTGGTTCCCACTATTGTCTAACACTTTAGAGACGACACTAGTAATCATGAATATCATCAGCACATGATTTGAATAATAATACTAATAATAATAATAATAATAATAAGTTGCAGACGCAGCCATAGGAGTGGATTATTTAAAAGTTTGTAGCTGATAACGAAACTAATAATATAGACATTTTAAACATTTTACAGAACAGAAACAACTGGTTAAAAGTCAAAATGTTTAGATAAATAAACCTGGTGAGGAGGAATTAAAGGGGAACTCAAATTATTTGCTATTGTATGTGCTTCATTGATATATTGTTTTTAGATAGTTTATGGAAAACAATGCAGCTCTACAGCACAGAGGGATTGACATTTATTCAATTAGTTTTGGTCTTTTCATGGGATTTATTCAGAATCACAAAAATAAATAAGAGTATATACGGATCCTTTAAAGGAGCACTCTTTGTAATAAGATTTGATTTCTTTTTTTGGTCTAAGAATAAACATTCAAAATAAATATACTTCCTGAAATCCTATACCAATTCTTACAGAAGTGTAATGTTTTCACTTGAGAAAAAAAATGTCTGCCCCTTTGTTTTAAATTAACAAGAAAATAAACTTATAAATTCAGAAAAAAAGTGTAACTATTTTTTTTTGACCCAAGCGGGTGTACTATGCTTAGGTAAATTAAAAAAAAAAAAAAAAAAAAGAGAGAAAAAGACTAAAGATAAAAACCCCCCACCAATACAGAGCCCCCACATCCTCCACTAAAGGATATCTATGAAGGCCAGGCAGGCCTCCTGGGAGAGCTCCTCATGGGCCAGGACTTTCTTCAGCAGCGGCTGTTTGAGAGGCTCCCTGGTGCAGCTCCACAGACGGTCCTTCCCTCGGCTCTTAGAGATCATCACCCTGCTCAGAGTGCTCTTAGGAGGAGGCCTGGAAACATGCAGGAGGGGTTAGAAATGAGACAACTTTTTAACAGTCTTGCATAGTCAATCCATTTCCACATGTGATATCTACATGTAGAGGGTTAGGAGACACACCTGAAGTAGTCGTAGGAGTACTCCTCCAGTGTGTAGGCCTTGGTTTTGTCCTCAGCGTCAGAGAGGTTCATGTGGGACACACCGATGGATTCTCGCCTCTGATCAGGAGTCATCGTCACAAGAGCCTGAGACAGAGAGGGAGTGAAAATAATATGATTTAATTCAAATTCAAATCCATATGATGTGTTAATGTGTCAGCTCACAAGTTAACTAATGGAGAAAAGGACTTTGAAAATTTGAGCCGACCATGTGGGCTGTGTGCAAACGTGTTGTCTAAAGCAAACAACTTGTTCCTAAGGTTAAAGTTTTACAGAGAAGAATGAATGAAAACAGATTAATTCAAACTCCTCCATTAACAAGCCCAATCACGCTACAGTTAACTTGGAAAAAACCTTTGTAGCTCTGCTGTACGCTCCACTCACCACTATGTCATACTGCGGCCTGGTGACAGTGGGCAGTACGTAGACACAGTCAGCAGGGAAGTCTCCTCTCTGTCTGGTCCTGTCGTTGATGCCGTGAGCCCAGCCAGAGTTCATCACATGCTCTCCGTCGTGCTCGTCCAGGATGATCAGATCCCCCTTGGAGAAACTCAGGAAAGTGGAATCTACCCCTGCTGTGAGACAGTGTCGGACAGTGACTCAGTATGTTTACTCAAGTACTGTGCATAAAGCACAATTCTAAAGGTACTTTGAGTAGTTTCATTTTATGCTTCTCGATAATACAACTACTCTAAAATTCAGAGTGAAATAATGTACTTTTGACTCCACTACATTAATCTGATAACTTAATTCATTTTGCAGATTCAGATTAATGACACCAGATATAATCAACACATAAATTATGTGTTATTTGAGGTTAAAAAGGGGTAAATTTACAAGTTACCCTGCAGATAAAGTAATTATAATCAGCTCCATCTTTCCCAGCTGCAATCAAACGATGATTTCTTTTGGATCCATCAGTGAGTCTTACCAGGGTTGGGACAGTCCAGCAGTCCCACCACATACTTGGACCTCTTCCTCAGACCCTCGAGGAAGGCGACCACCAGATCACGGATGTCCTCTGCGTTGTTGGAGGTGAACGTGTACTCGTCTCCTTTGATGGTGGCCAACGTAAAACTCTGGCCCTGGAGTTTACCTCCTCTGGAAAATCACAAAATAAATAACGTAGACTCACCATGTAGCTGTTGTAGACTCATTACATCAACATCCACTCACTCAACTCATTAGCGTAGCACAACAAAGGTGTGTAAGCCTCAGCACACAATGACCCTGATGAAGACCTGTGAGCCGCAACACATTTGTCTTTTTAATCTATATTGCCATGTAAAATAAAGGCATTTTAATTTTTGCACAAACCCTACAGTGTGCCTTGGACTGTTTTTGAATGAGACTTGCATTCTGTATTTTTAGATTGACAATTCACTCATGCAATGAGCCCTTCACAAGAGGGAATAAATAATAAAGCATACTGTTTTTCCTTGCTTGTTCTGGATACTAATCATCTCCATGTTATGTAATAAAATTCTGACTATTTTTCCATCAGCGTTGCTTTGACGACATGATGTTATCATACCTGCTGCTGGACACGGCAGTGATCTCTGGGAAGGAGAGCTCCAGAAGGACCTGCTCCTGTTCATCCACAAAGTAAACCCCAGTCCAGTTCACGGCCACGATCACGTCATTCTTGGGCAGACTGGGTCCTGTGTGGACGGACAATGTCATGCCCATGGAAAAAAAAAAACAGAGCAAGTCCATTTCCAACAGTGTGATGAGTAGTAGTAAGACAGTTTGAAATTATTGGTACCCACCTGAGAATTTGAAGGCCTCGTAGAAGCGTGAGAAGAGTAAAGGCCACTTTAAACGAGCAAAATCCACCACGTCCTCCTTCACCCTCTGTGTGTTCAGCCTCCTCTTCGTGTGTAATCCCTGCACAGTCAGCTGTAGTTAGTTTCTGTCACAAAAGCCAGCAGTTCAAAAACTTCTGTTGACAGGTACCTTTTTGTGGGCGCTGATGATGAGCTGAACCCACTTCTCTGCAGTCTTAGTGGAGGTGATCTCTCTGTCGGGGATGTAGGAGGGGATGAGGCTGAGCAGGCGGTCTTGGAGGATCTCAGAGCCGTAATCTACATAGTACTGCTGAGAGGCCAACTCTGCGAGGTCCTCCTCCTGTTTGGATGGAGACGCGGCGTGAGGAGATGATCATGTGAAAACAAAATCAAATGACAGACTGACAGATTGTATTTCTGCAGTTTTTATGAAAATGTATCCTGAATAACCTGAACTTAATTTTTTTAATCTCATAATGGTTTAATTTGTTGTCATGGCAATTGAAATAACCACATTAATTCACGATGAGAACCAAGTCAAGTTACATACATAGAAAGGTTGCTGCACCTCAACCCCATTAAATCTATACCAGCTCCTGTGGTCTTATAACTCTTGCCTGCTTGAAAGAGAAGGACCAAACACAGACTTGCTCTTTTCAGGGGCCAGACAGAAACAATGGATTGAAAACCACTTTATATACATTTCCAAACATCATGTGAGGCATCCTACTGGATAACTGCATCATTCAGTAATCAGGCCGTCATCTGTGCCACCTGTTACTCTGCAGCAAACATGCTCTGGAACACAGCCACACGATTTGTAGTCGATGCTTTCAGTGCACTTAGAAGGTAAACTGCCACAAGGAAGCAATTTGGACGTAAATTGAACAAACTATTGTCACATGAACTGAACGAGGTGCCAAATGTGAGGTGTTAAAAAATGATACGGGAACTTGATTTCTTGTTCTTTCGGCTGATTATGAACAGCTTTAACCACAAGATGGTGCCATGATGTGTAAATCAAAGGCACCAGAGGAAGGCTGAGTCCAAACGTCCAGATTTCACTGAACTTTACAGACTCGCAGACTTTGTGGGCATGTTCCCTGGAACCACAGTGGTCACTCGGTCATAGTTTTTCAAACATTTCTGTATTTGAGTGTGTGTAGCCTATATGGTATACAGAAAAGTAATATAATTTTGTTCAGCGACAGAAAAGCCTGCACATGGGATTGATATCTTGTTATCTGCAGGGACAGATGAGCAGACATTATTCATCAACTTGTGTGAGAAATTTGGCAGCGGCAGTTGCAGCGTACATGATTGTAGATGTCGCTCAAACATTTCTATGACAAGGAGTAAAACAGACTGGAGGCCTTCCATTAGCAGTCCGTAAGTCTGGGGGATATCTGGATTCAGCATATCAATGCAGGTGACACAGATGACGGTCTGATGACTGAATGCTGCATTTATCCCACAGGATGTCTTTAATGTGAGGTACTTGTACAGAAGTATAGTACTTAAGATGAGCCTTATTCTCCTCTAAAAAGAAATCCATAAAATACCTTTGCAGGCACATCGACAGCATGTTAAACAAAACAAAGCCGCTCACCCTCTCACAGCGATACTCTCCGAACTTCACCCCTCGTACAATCTGCTGGTAAATGAGGTTAGTGGCGACGTAGTCCTCGGCGGGGTTGTGCCAGGGGTTGAAGATCTCCTTCCTGAAAAACAGCCTCCAGGGGGCGTTCCTCTCCTGGGCGCCCTGCTCCTTGGCATACTGCTCACACTGGGAGACGGCGTCCATGACGTGGTCGCTACCGCTGCCGAGTGATGACACCTGAACAAAACAGATACACAAATGTATTCAATACACAGTGATGTCAGCATCTTTCAGATTTGAATATACAAACTCCTTCATATTAGACAACACTGACTTTTAATGGCAGGTCAACATGGCGCCAAATGATACGTGAAATATATACTGGTGTGATGTCATGGTTTTACCTTGTCAAACAGAGCGATGTACAGCGAGAAGCCAAAGCGATCTCTCAAGTTGATCTTGTCTGCCAGAGCGTTGCAGAGCTCACTGGCGGTGGTGGCAGAGTCCGCCAGGAGTGTCTTGGTGGTGCCATCCATAAACGTTACTGGTAACATGATGGGCTTCTTAGATTTAGTGGCCTGAGGAGCAAAACAATATCAGACTCAAGTTCAAGTACTTAATGACAAAACTTTACAAACATCACCTAATAAAAAGTTTAGAATGTGGCTGAAGTAAAAAAAATAGCTTGTTGTCTTTATGTTAAAGTGAAATAAGTAAAGTTGTCACTGGTTTTATTCAGTTTTTATAATCACAAGAACTGACTTCAGATATTATTAAAGTGATTCTGCTATGTACAGTTGGTCAAAATAATCTGGCTAGAAACAACAAGTTATAATTTTAAAATTAATTTTGAGGACACTTTTTATACCACATAGAATTCAATTTCATATCAGTAATGATCATACCGTCTAAAGTATGATAACATGATGGAAAATGAAAGATTTTGTGTCTCTTGAAAACTGATTTAAACTGATTGAATTGATTATTAATTGACTGAAACATTAATATGATGCAGAGTTTTGGATACCTCCTGGATCCATCTTCTGCTTGGCATTCTGAATCAAATTTGATTTGACTAGATTTGATGAAAGATTGAAAACATATTGAATATTTGACATTATAACTACATCACCGAAATTGTGCTGGGTCACTAAGACTTAAAGACTTTGTTAGTCCCACACAGGATTCAATTTAATATGAGTTTCATATTGGCTGTAGTATGACGGAAAATCAGTCGGGACACTATGGTCTCAAATTGTTTATTGTTAGATTATAATTTTTTCAGCACTTTACAGAAATAATTTCTGATCTAATTCATAAATCTATCAAGACCTGGACCTGGGTAAGTGGCAGAAAAGGGAATAAACCAACTGAGTTTTTGCTGAAATCAACATTTGCCCATTATGAGTTGATGAGTGTCTGAGCTACTGTCGCTGCAGAGTGACAGTGTTCACTGCAGGTCTGATGACGACGACTGAAACTCAACAAAAAAAGCTCAAACAGCCTCCTGCACTCACGATCCAGCATTTTAAAGCTCTCCCACTTTTAGTTTGGTATCACTGCAGATACCAAAGTGAGCAGACGACTCAAACACAGTCACAGTACCTGTAACTCCAACCAAGATGGCGGCTGGGTCCTGGTGCGGTTCACAAACGTCCTCCTCAACCTTTCCTCACAATATGGAGCGTAACCAGGAGGACCGTTATTTAAGAATGTCCGTAAATACTGACGACAGAGGGACAGAGGAGGGGGAAAGAAAGAAACACAGACAGAGTTGGATAGTAATCTCATGAAGATTTGCTCTGAGTAAAATGTGTGAAGTAAATACAAAGAGATTCCACAATAAGAGGTGAAAGGCGACACATGCCAGAGACAGCAGATGTTCATTTTTTACTGAAAGGTTATGATGTGATGAAAGTTCTTATGCATTTTGGCTGTCTGGCAGAAAAAAGTTGACATTTCTAAGTGATATTTTAGATGACTGACACATTTTTCTTTCAGTTAAATGCCATGATAGCTGCCAAAAAATACCTAGACATCACACTGTGGGCACCAGCTCGCCAATTATCCACAGGAATAGAGACAGACATCAACAAACTTTAAACATCAGATCCTCATAACAGGAAGTGGTATTTGAAATTATTTATTTTCTTTTTGTAAGTCTGGCTTCTTCATTGTTATAACGTCAGACTCCTCGGTATTTATGATGAAGACAAAAAGAGTGTTTTCAGTTATTGATCTGTCCTGTCTATACCCTCGATTGGATGTTAATAAATCCATTGTGCAGTAAACAAAGGATTTATTTCCTCGGCTCTGTTCAGTCTGGATTTCTCAATGGAAGACAATTGTTTTTATTGTGTTTCCAGTGTTTGTTTAAGGCTAAAATTGCTTCTGATTTAGGCATCGATGACGATTAGACAATGAAAGGAATTCTTCCAGACAACAAACAAACACCCCAATTTTTTTTGTTGTTGTTCTGTCAACAGTGTTTTTATTTTTGTATTGATGTGTATTTATGTGAAACAGTTGACGTCCTGAGATGCCAGACAAATTTCAGGATTTTTTCTGATAATCAAGTGAAATTAAATCAATTTCTTTGGACTGCATCTTGTCTTAGTGAAACTTTTTTTTTTTAATGTTTAGTTAAGAGTGAGATTTCAAACTTTTTAACATCTTTCCTGCCTCTTCAAATGTGCATTCACCACTTGCACTTAGCCTTCATTTCCTGGATGTTTTCATCAATAATTACAAACATGATTTATTTGTAGAGAAAAGAGCGGAGACAGTGATTCCCACAGAAGACACGGCTGGGTCAAAACTGACTGATCCGAGAACCATGATTGAGATGCAGTATTTAAAAGCTGCGGTACCACCAGATACTTTGGGTAGCACTTCCTGTGTGAAGTGAGTGAGAGGTTTCTTACTTTGACAAACTTCTCAGAGGGGGCGAAGCAGCCCACGCAGAGAGACAGAAGGATCCATCCACGGGCGTGGCTGCTCTTGGATGGATTCTGGGTGAGCTGTTTGCAGATCTGACAGTAGATCTCATCCCTGAGGCAGAAACAACAGCAGAGCAAAACAAACAGATTCAAAACACAGAGCTGTGATAACATTTTCCTGGTAGAAACTGGCATACAAATCCATATAAATGTCCATGAGACAATATTCCTACATGACAAATCAGGTCACCTGAGGGCGGGCCGTAAGATGCCGTTGCCGATGATGAAGTGAAGTTTCTCCAGGTTGGACGTGGGTCGGTCCTCCAGCATGCTGTTCCCCTGGAGGCCGTAGTCCCCGTCCGTCAACCGCCTGGTCACCTGCAGCCAACATTGAAATTGAAACTGAAATTAACAAGTGTCATCCACAACTGAAATGATGTGAAGTTGTGAAATGGGAAAAGTGATTCCAAGTGGCCCTGGTTTAGAAAATAAAAACCCCATTCATTTTCTACACAGATGATGTTACATGACTCAAGACTAGAGCACTTACTCTGCTGGGATTGGCTTTAAACTCTCTAGTTTAAAAAGGTACAACAAGACAAAAAAACTGGTTTAAGAAATGTATTGTTTGGATAAAAACTTGCTCCTCCACAGCTCCACCCTCAAGTCCAATATTGCGAATTCTGGCTCCAATAAATCAGCACTCTGCCTCAAAAAAGGAGTCCAAAAACTAATGGATGACGTTACCGTAGCTATGTCCAATATTCTATACCATCTATATTTGAATCTCACCTCCTCAGTGATTTTGGATTTCCTCTTCAGAGTGAGAGACACGAGTTTATGTCTGACACTGTTCCTCTTCTGGCCGTCTATGGAGCTGTTCTGTAGAAACAAACGTGGAGTGTAAAAGACATTTTGGGGTGTTAATCTGACCATCAGTAATGCTAACAAAACACTTTGACCCTCCAGCATCATCTCACCTCTCCTTCCACCTGAAGTTCCTGTAGCTCCCTCTTGTACGTCCTCTTTCCCAGTGTTTCATAGATCTTTGTCATGACAGGAATCTTCTCACTGCCGTCATTAATGACCATCTGGCATTTTGGCTCCGGTAAGTCTCCCATGAACCTCAACACAGTGATCCACACCGCTAATGCAGCCTGGAACACAGAACAGGATGTTTAAATCAGCGGTAAGGTAAGTCAGTCACTTTGTAACCTGTCAGCGGTGGTGAAAGAAGTATCCAGATCCTCTACTTAAGTTAAAGTACAACTCAGATTTCAAAAAGGTAATTGTGGTGTAAAAGGTAAATAAAAACAGAATATAGATGGACGTGCACGTGGTACTGATTTCAGAATGACTATGTGGATGACTGAGAGGTGAAGAGGAGCTTTATGTCCTCACCAGCTGGTCTCCTTCATCCTCGTGGAACAGCAGAGGTTGTTTCAGCGGTCGTCTGATGTAGGTGTGAGTGGAAACACCCTGGAAGTATGTGGCTGCAAACTTAGAGAACTTGTACTCAGACAGATCCTCATCTTCCTCATCAGGTAACGGCAGAGCTTCGTTGAGCACCTCCTCTTCAGCTTCCTCACCGCGAGGAGTTTTCTCCAAGTCCTGAGCAGCAGGAATACACACAGAGAAGAAATGTGTAAAAATGTGCAACATATATTTTTATTACATGGAACTATTCTGTCACACTGGGCTTCTTTAGCACTCACATTCACCCTACCTTAATTCATTCTTTACAATATAACCTGCATCCTGCACTGATAATCCACATACTGTACTTTTTTTTTTGGTGCAAACGTGTGACTGTATACATTCCTTGTAAAAATTTAGTTTTCCTTTTTATTTCTTCCTTTAGTGCTACTTTAATATAATCACACTTTAAATACTGTTCTGTTTTACTCCTATTATTCTATTCTAATCTGAATATTTAACAGTTAAAACAAACACTAGTTAGGGGATAACAAGTAATGGTACAGGGGAAAGCCTTATCTTTTTCTTTATATTTTGTTTATTTTGTAATGGTGACAAGGCCCTTTTAAGATGCATTTTGTTGAGGAGAGAGACGTTCGAGATAAGGCCTGCGCACAATGCAAGCCTTTTAGATTTGTCATCCTGACTTACTCTGATGTCACAGGTGATAAATGAAAATCTCACGAGATTGAGGCGGCCGCAGTTAAAAAGATTTTGATTTTATTTGTCTGATCTGATGTTTTTTCTGTTAGCGGAAAACATGTTATGTCACTGATGGTGACGTTTAGTCGTCAGAGACTAAATACATTCATATTACAGATCACAAAATATACATACTGCGGTCTATTGTATAGTAACATTGGACTGTTTTAATTACCTAAGTATTTAGCATCACAAAGACTTGTGGTCAGTGGGATGTGAGCATTCTTAAAATAACATCTGCACAGATGTGAAGCCCTGACAACATCTGACTTATCTTTACTAAAACATAGTCTTGTGTATGACTTTTAGGCTGATGTTCATAATTTACTATGGTTGTCTGAAGGTGACAGATCTGCTCAGCTGATTGATATACAGCAGCAAACTAATGTGATGCTAATTTACATGAGAATTCATGTAAAATGGAGATTTAACCATAAACATAAATTACAGATCACCTGTAAAGCGTTTTAATTGGCTACCCAGTCATAATAAAAACAACTGGACAAACTGATATGTGAGTCTGGTAACATTTTAAACAAAAAGGCGACAGATCTAACAGGATGTGGGCGTTTCTATGACTTCCTATACGGACTGAAGGCTGCTGGAAACTTCAGGAAACTGTCCGATTTGATCGCGGCTTACTCTCACCGCCTCCAGCTACTTAACTTCGCCCACTTTCCAGGCGAGGCGCAGTTTATCTGAAACCAAGGCAGCTAGTGGTGCACAATGGTATCGGGCCACACTGCCAGAACAGCGGGTTTCAGCTGTGCTCCAGCCTTGTCTTCCCTCTCGCGGGAAGATAACGCCAAGACCTACCTTATGCCCCTGTGCTGAGCCTGTTTACACCTGGTAACTCAAAGGCAGACCAAACCCAGACTAAACGCTAAAACTGAGCACCATGACCAGATATAAACCATTATTCTACCGCTGTAGTTCCCATTTATTGTCTACAGAAACACATTTCACTGCGCTGTGTGGCTGAAAATTTGTCAACAGGAAGCGGCGCCATCTTGTCGCGCCATCTTGTTTCTTAAAAACGAAAACTAAACTACTGAACTCGTAAAAACTACTGAGATCAAACGATAAAACTAAGTGGTGTTGAACGTCTGTTACCGAATTGCCCATTTCCTGCCCAAAATGTTTTTAGAAACATGTTTTAGCTTACCGTTTAACTATAACTCGAAATCGCTTCTCCCCAGCCGCCATTTTACGGTCACCCACCAGCGGAAGCGTTGAATGGTCTGGTGCGGTGCAATGCATTCTGGTAATTGTAGGTATTCTACCTGTTGAGCTAAAAGTGAGCGCCATATCCTTCCCCCTGTTTTCTCTGGTCATGTAGCACCAATTTTTTTAAAGTGTTTGCTTCTGTCTACTGCATAGACAGCCCAGTTTTATGAAAATACCATCTTCCCAGCAATAAAATAGTTTTTAATGTATCCTGGCTTTGTTAGCTACTAGATAATAATAAAAAGTTGCACATGTAGCAGCAATAGAGCTAGATATTTTTCCTCAGGAATTCAAAGCTAAAAAAGAGTGAATATTAGAATCACATTTGTCAGATGGCCACAAACATAACACAACATGAATGATAATTTTGCTCTGTGTCTGCAAGACATGAAAATAGGCATGTTAAATTGCCAGCAATAACATGTCAGGGCTATGTGTCTGTTAGCTCATTGTGGAGTTCAACTGCCTACAAGTAGCAAAAAAAAATGTCTGTACCAATTTCAATGGCATCACGAGTGCCTTCCGAATTGCCTACTTTTTATTTTTTCTTTTAGTAGGTACTGCAGCTGTCCTTAAAAATTACGTACTGATGTATGCAGTACGACACAATTGGGACCTACTGCTTTCTCATAACTTTACGTCCTGAACTTCAAAAACAAAGCAGCTGAATGTAAATCATCCATCATTAATTTCATTATCATGAAATAATTATAGGTGCTTTTCCACATAATCATGAGCAGCCTTGATTCCAATTATTTTTTTAACAGTTATCTCAAGATCACATCTTCAAACTTTCATCATTTAAATAAACAAGCTTTGTTTTGTTTTTTTTGCATTAAGGAGATAATCACCAAAAGGGTGTTTCCTCACATTAGGCTACTTATAGTGTTTATTGGAGATCAGGAGTGCCATGCCAGCATGTTTAGATATGGTTTTGACTGTGTGTGTTGCAACCTCATGATCGATCAATGATATCAGTAGTCGGTGCACCTTGGGCTGACATTTAAATTTGTTGCCACAGTTATGAAGATGCCATCTATGCATGCTTGCATGACCCTCCTGATCTCTGATAAACATTTTAAGTAGCCTCATAAGGGGAAATGAATTTTTTTTGTAATTATCTTGTTATCTCGAGATTACAAAGCTCGTTTTCTTGAGATAACAAAATAATTAACTTGTGATTTCAGATAATGGCATTAAAAAAAATCATTGGAAGCACGACCATTATCAGCTCCTGTGACAAGTCAAAATGTCCTCCATGAAAAAGGACCACAAATGTTAATATATTTTACTCCAAACCACAGATGTGAACCTTGTGGTGGTGCTTGAGGAAAAGGTCAGGGGATCAGCAAGGTCTGCAGCATCTACTGGACTAATTGATAGATCCCTGGAGCCATGGTGCAAATACTGCAATAAATTAAATTTATTTAAGTCTGTACAAAACTCATCTGTTGGAACATTCAGTCAGACATCTTTATCAGACTACAAAAACCATAAACACATACTTCAAAACCAGCTGGTGCCTGCCCGTCCTGGTTGGGCAGCGGCCCGGTGTTCCCCAGGAAACCAAACATACGGTCGACCATGTCTGAGTGGTCCACGGGCTGCTCCTTCTCCCTCTCCATCTGCTCCAGCAGCTCCTTCTTCCTCCTGGCCTCCTCCCTCTCCTCCCTCTCCCTCTCCTCCTGCTGCTGGGCCAGTTGGACGAGCCTCTCCTGGTGGTTCCTCTCTGCCTCTGCCTTGGCCCGACGAGCCGTCATCTGGTTTCGCAGCTGCTCCTCCTCGGCCAGGCGCTGGCGCTCGGCTTCCAGGCGATGCTGCAGCTGTGAGGGGAGGTGAGGGAGGAAACAGAGGCAGGTTGAGTGTTATACTGAGCAGCATCTTTCTCTGTTAGCTTTTTACTACGTGTCTGTTTAAAACTAAAGCAGAGGAACTGGAGGGAGACATCACAGGTGTAAACAGACGGACTAGAAAGATAATAAACTATTATTAAAAAGCTGAACGCAATAGACAGAACGTTGATCTCTATTCAGTATTTGGCTAACGTAGATTATTTAAAGGGGCTTCCAACTACTTAACTTCCTCGTGGACGGGTCACTGGAACTGCAGACTTGTTCAGGGATATTATCTGATAGTTCTCCGAAAGCTATTTATATCTTATCAAGCTGATAACAAACTGAGATTAAACAAACATTTACAAAACAAACAATTTATTCAACATTGTCTTTCAGAACAGGAACAGAGAACAAAGGTGCAACAGATAAAAAGGCATTTTCTTTTTTTTACTGAAAACATTCTTAAACATTTCCATGTATCACAAGCAGACAACATGCAACCAGGTTCAACAAACTCGTTAAAAAAACATGTATAAAAGAAGGTTTTACGGTGACAGATTTTAGGCCAGGCTCACATGAGAGACTTGTCTTAACATGACTGGGACTTTTTCCGGATGCAGCGTATTTAAAGGCCTCAGTTTGCATCAAACAAAGTGCTTTCAGATCATCTGACAGAGACTGAAACCCTCTTTCAGATGGTGAAATCAAGGAGGGAGCTGCATTCAGCTACTGTGACTTTCCAAAACAAACAGAGGGACCAGGTGTGATCACATCCAGGCAAAAATACTCAGATGTAGTTTGTACACTGTAGGCTCCTAATAAATAAGTTTATTACTCTTTTCTGTAAGGCAACGTTTCGATCTTCACGATCTTCCTCAATCACATGTAAAACAGAAAACAGGCTTTTCTTGCAGAGGCAGCGATCAACTCAGTTAGTCACCTGTTTGTCGATATGCAACTATTTATTTGGAGCCGACAGTGTACAGACCTCCTTTGTGACCGACTTTCTAAAACAACGTAACATCTATTTTGGCTCTGTGTGGTGATTGGCCACGTGTGCAAAGATGTCTGTCTTTAACTTCACACAACAACTTACAGGTGTGAGTGGATGTATTTTTCACCTCTGGACAGATTCAGACTGTTCTCCCTGCCTCCAGTTTTTATGCTAAGCGCAGCTAAACTAAGACAACCACCTGTAGGCTGTAGCTTCAGACAATGGGCCTCATTCACTAATATGTGCGTAGAAATGTTCTTACATTGCACATGAAAATTACTGTCGATTTATGACACAGTGCGCCAGATGATTTTGTTCTAACCACTGTGAGCATGTTAGTGAATCAGAATCATTCTAGATTAACAGTTGCATGCCCACAATTTGCAATCAGCATCCTGCCACCTTCTGTGTAGCCAGAAAACTGATAGCAGGCAGGATTTGAACCTGAGAAGGTTTTAAGGTGAGAGCTGTGTGTCCTATGATTTGGATGCTGTTCCAGAGAATTACATGGCTGCAGCAAAACTTGTCTTGGCAGTCAAGAATGGCCGGTAAGCCGTTCATCACTCTCTTCAAACATGTCGATCCCTGAAGATGGGCTCTCTCCTGAAGGCACAGACTGCAGTACCTTCCAGCAAGGTAAGATTTCTAACCACCTGCTTGGAGGTAGATCAGAATCTTCTGTATTATAAATTATATATACTCTGCATGCCTAACAATGGCTACATATGTGCAATTTCAGGGCACTAGATCAGTGCCCTGCACAGACATTTGCTCAGGTGCTCAAGCGAGAAAAAAGGGCATCTCTTCCACATTTTTTTTTGCACTCAAGGAAAAATGTGAGCACGAAAAGTGCACTCTGCCAGGAGCTTTCTATCTGACAGCACTGGAAGGTGTCTTGAGCTCGAGGCCTAAGTACATACTATACATTTACGAACAATAATGAGCAGGGGAAATGTCTGTTTAGCTTACTTAAGAAGTGTCTAAATATCTTTACTATACGCCTCTAGCAGCTGCTGCACATACGCATTCACTTTCTACAAATTATCGTTTATTTAGAACCGCCAACAACAAAGAAAATGATGCCACATTGTGCATACTTTAGTGCTCTGAAGTAAACATTCACTCACAATCAGAAAGCCGTGAATTCACCATTTCTAAGCAAAAGGCAGAGTCTTAAGGTGCAAAAACTCTCCTCTGTGCCTTGTCTGCAGCTGCCTGCTACAGCTAAATGCGTGGACCAAAATGTCCCCAAAGGTACACAGCACACTCTCAGTTGGCTGAGGGGTCTCTGACTGATGACTCGAATTTCCGACTTTCAGGAGGCAGCCCTAAAAACGCTTTTATGCACAGATGAAGCATAGATATGTGAATGAGGCCCAGTGGTTGTATCTGTCTTATCACCTAACTCTTAGCAAGAATGCAAATAAGCAAAAATGTCCAAAACTGTCAATTCAGTGTTGGTGTATCTAATAATGGCATTACAGGAACAAATATAAGGCTTCACAGTTTCTTCCTGCCAAATCATTCACAATATTTTTGACTTCACACATGCCCTCAACACAAGTGGCCCTCTCTGTCTGGCACTTCAACATGGCATATGTAGCAGTAATATATGTAATCACTTTTTACCTCTGCCCTGAGCCTCTGGCAGAGGCGTCTGGCTATCATGCCCCTGGTGTAGGCCTGAAGTGTCAACACGGCACGAAGACGCCGCCAAAATGTCTGCCGGATGAGGAAGCCGCGGCAACGGGCTTGAATGAGAGTGACACGATGGCGAGTCGTACGGTAGCTTCTGCAGTACTTTCTTGACCTGTAGACGGCTTGGAGGCGCACGAACCCAGCCTTCATCTGAAGGAGAGGAAAGGAGGAGGTGATGTTAGTGTGAATGGGAAAAAAACATCTCACTCTGTCAGAGAAGGATTTAACATATTAACCAATGAAAAATAACAAAACTGCACACTAAAGGTGTAAATACTCACAGTTTGGTAATTCTTCCTGCATCGATAACCCCTCCAAATCTTCTGGATAAAAGTCACAGCACTCCTCAGTTTGAGGTAGTGAGTCCTACGACAGAAGACGAGACAGGAGGTGATTTTAAACCAGGCAGTGGTGGAGTATAAGTATATAGACTCAAGTACTGTGCTTTGAGGTACTTTAACTTTATGCTTCTACTCCATCATCACATCACAGAGATAAACACTGTAGTTTTTACTCCAGTACAGCATTTGACACCATCAACCACTCCATCCTTCTCTCCCGCCTTGAAACCACTCTAAACATCACCGGCACTGCACTCTCCTGGCTCAAATCCCACCTCTCCAACAGATATCAGTTCATCAGCATAAGCAATTGCAAATCCCCCACTGTTCCCCTGTGCCAAGGTGTTCCCCAAGGTTCAATTCTCGGCCCCCTCCTCTTCATCCTGTACATTCTCCCCCTTGATAAAATAATCCGCCGTCATGGAATTCAGTTTCCCTGCTTCGCCGCCAACATTCAGCTCCACATCTCCACCAAAACCATCACTCCTGCGACTCACTCTATCCTCATCAACTGCATCACTGAAATAAAATCCTGGCTTCAAACCAACTTCCTCAAACATAACTTCTCCCTGGCTCCACTGTGCTCTCTTCCCCCCATGTCAGTAACTTTGGTGTCATCATCGATCAAACCCTCTCCTTTGACCAACTTATTAAACACATCACTCTAACAGCCTTCTTCCATCTAAGAAACATTGCCTGCCTCTGTCCATCCTGTTCCTTTTTAGCTGCAGAGACTCTCTATCTATCTATCTATCTATCTATCTATCTATCTATCTATCTTATAGAGTTCTTCACCTCTCTTTAAGTCCACGCACAGCCTTCTGGATGAGGATGACCTTGTCAGTGATGCCTTTGTCTCTCTCAATCTCCAGCTGCATGTCGTGGTGGTCCTGACAAGAAACAAGCACAGAGGAATAAAGACGAGGTAAATAACAGTCCCAGGGCCCCAGACTGTCAGGGGGCCCAAAGTCCAATAGGTAATATCCACCACTAAAGCACAATATAAACTTAAACAATAACAGTCTTAAGGTGGCTCCTGCAATTTCTCTTGTGTAAAACAAATTTTAGAATCTTTCTGCCTGTCTTTCTATCTATCCCACTACCTTTCTGTGTGATCAGAATATCCATCACCCATTCTTTATCATTTCTTGCACTTTGAGCACCTTTTTGTGCACAGATGTCTTAAATAAATCGACTATTTCTGCATTGATCTCAGTCTGTGGATCTTTTTGTGGTTTTCTAGCCTGGCTACATTCGTGTGAAGGTATCTCCTCTGCCATGCTCCCTGAACAAAAAAAATCTAAAATTAAATAGGTAAAAGGGCATTGGAGGAAGGGCTGCAAACAGGGGTCCACAACAAACTTTTTTGCCCTGATACTCTGACCTGTTTTTAAAGATTTATGTCTTCAGTGGGGATTAATGAGGCTTGGACAGATAGTTTTGGTTGGTTTGGTGTCTTCACTGCAATTGCCAAGATGCTGCAGTAACACCTAAGAAAACTCAAGCCTCACTCAAGCCAAACTTTCACACACACACACACACACACAAAAAAATCCAACCTTTAGGAAAATCTTGGTCTTTCCGATCTGCCAGTCATCATGTTTCCCGAGCCGGGCCAGGACAATCTGCTGGCAGGTTCCTCGTAGGTCTTCCTGGAAGGAGAAGGAACAATGTATATGTGAGGACTCCTGCACCAATAATGAGTGTTTAAAAACTGTGTAGATTCTGTGTGATGTCAGAACAGGTAATGGACATGATGTTGATGAGGATTTAAGGTGACCTGTGGATGTTTGCTACATAGAGACAGTAGTAAAGCACATATTTGGTGTGGAGAAGTATTTGTTCGGTTTTCAGCTGCAGCAACCTGAGACTAAATGTTGTGTTGGATGAACTGACTCTTTAATAATGTTACTGTTTTCCCCTTCAAACAGGTTTCAGCAGGACTGAAGGAGACAACAATAACAGCATTATAGCAGATGGCAGTGTTTTGCATTGCCGACCTGTATGTGAGCAGGTTTGACGCCAGGCATGAGGACTCGGTAACGGTCCACAAACTCGCCAAAGGAGTATCGGATGGGATAGCCTGCCCGCCGTATCCTGATGGTCTCCATCATGCCGGAGTATCGCAGCTGACGAATACACAGCTCTCTGTCAAATAACTGGGACATGCATAAGAAAGAGCAAAGGTTTAAAAAAACAAAAAAATGTGAGAGGAAAAAGCAGAATTTTAAGACAGCTGAAGTAAAAAGAAGCTTAATGTACCCTGAAATTTGAATATGGTCAGTTTATACAGGTGTTTATACATGTACTACGCTAGCGTATGGTTAATATAAAGCTACAGCAGCTAGAGCCAGCAGCCCGCTAGCTTAGCTTAACACAAAGGAAGAAACAGCTAGCCTGGCTCTGTCTAAAGGTAAAAAAAAATCTGTACAAATTAATTTTTTATACCTAAATTATACAAAAACTTAAGTGTTAAAACAGGGATTTATGTGCTGGACAATTTCTTGGCTGGAAGCAGTGACTTCTTGTAATCCTTCCCCTGGTTGTCTGGCAACCTCATGGTGAACATAAGACTCCAAAAAATAAAAAGTGAATAAAAAAGAAAGCTGCTGTTCCTGAAACAACAATTCAGGAATGTACTCAAAGAAGCTTGATGCAAAATTTTGGGACAGCGCAAACTTGGAAAGTCTTTTATTTTGTAAAGAACTTGCAGGAACTTGCAGGAACTGGTCTCACCATAGGTTTCTTGAGCTCGTTGGGTTTTATACAGCGGACGAAGAACGGCTGACACACGCTGAGCGTCCTCATCAGCATCTCCAGAGAACGTTTGAACTGACTGCTCAGAGTGGGGGAGCGCTTCCTCGTCTCAACACCCTGCAAAAACACACGTGGTAGAAATAAGTAAAACTATGTTTTACAAACCCAAATAAGCAAAAGTCAAAAACAACATACAGTGAATAAACATGGTGTGATTTACAGCCAACCCACATGAGCACATGGTCCAGAATTTTTCACTTTCACTCATTTGAAACTGCAAAAGATTGAAAGTTTGTATAATTTTGTTTGGGCAGTACAATGATATTGTTAATTAGGATTCTGTATATGTTGTTGTACTTTCATCATGTTACCAAAAATATATCTTTATGAGACAACACTTGACTGTAGGACTTTTCAGATTCCCCTGAATTCTTGAGGGGCGGGGCTGTGTGCTGAAGAACGAG
>JAPZEB010000006.1:29632103-29657112 GCA_029783705.1 Chaetodon striatus
CCGGCCTGGCAATCTGACAGATCTGCCAGGCCGGCCACGCCCCCCGCCACCCGATGGTCTCTGGAGGAGCGAGTCCCAGGTGTGTGACGACAAGAACGCCCCCTCATCCCGGTTGATGGTGTCACTAGCCCGCCTCCTGATCTCTATTGCCTCCTTGATTTGAGATTTTCCTGTTCTGCTTTTTCTTTTTGTGACCTAGTGAGACGTCCTGCCGTTTCCTTTTCACATTCTGTTTTGTGTTCAGTTTTTCTTGTGTTAAAACTTCTCCCTGTTTCTCCTATGTACGTTTTTTTGCATGTCTTGCATGGTATTTCGTAAATCACGTTGCATTTTTTGTTTGTTAACCTAAATCCAACACTTGTACATAACATACTTATTCCAAACACGTCCTGCTTTATTTAATGGAAAACCATTATGTGAAAAATGTCTACATATTCATCTACAAAAAGATCCAGGGGTAAACAGGTGGTGATGAGCATCTGCCCAAATCAGGATGGTCGGATACCTCTCAGATTTCTGTGTTGAGGGAGTTTATTGGTCTCGGAGGGTAACAGCTGATGTGGTTACTGTTCACCTCTGAACCTCCTGCTGGCAGAAATAAGAGCAGCGTTCATTCAGTTAATGGGATAGGAAACACTTCTGCAGTAGTGGAGAACAGCAGCTGTTCAAATGTAAAAAGTAAAATTGTAAATTACTGGTGACAAGTCATCACTGTGGATAGTGATGATTTCGGAGAGTGAAGGATGATTTTTTTTTTTTATAAATAGAACATGAACTGCTCCAATCAACATAAATAAGTGTATTTTAAGACGAGTTTCAAAGTTTAAAATAATGGTCATTACTTTATGTCAGTGAAACCTGCTCAACATGGATGGGAAACTTCTATAAACATATTTCAGCAGGTTTATAGATTTTAGATCATCAGAACATTCTAAAAAGAATTTACCACCCTCTCAAGCCATTAGGGAAAAAATATCCACTTCCAAAAAACTGCTGTAAACACTAATATTTTTTCCTGCTTTTTTCTGCATAAATCTCTTTAACAACTTCAGCCCTGCTCAAAACTACCAAACATTAAATCATTTTGAGGATTTTAACCCTTTAAATGCCAGTTTGATTACATTTACCAGGCATTTAAAGGGTTAAATCTAGATAATTATTCAATATTTGATAGTTTTGATCAGGATTGAAATTATTCAAAAATACTTAACTCCAAAAAAGCAGAAAAAAAAAATCTGTACTACCTTCATAGCAGCTTTTGGAAGTGGACATTTTTGTCCTTAAAGACTTCAGTGGGTGGTAAATTTTAAATCTAATGCTACACAAAAATTATTAATGCATTAATGTCAATATTTTGGCTAATATTTGACATATCCAAGACTGATTTAAAAATAAGTCATTTTTGTTTTTTTCATAAAAAACAACAGTGACATCATGTAATCAAACTGGTATTTAAAGGGTTAAAATCATAATAGTTATTTAATATTTGATGGTTTTGATCAGGACTGAAGTTAATCAACACATTTAACTCAAAAAAGTTGAAAAAATATGAATCTGTACTATTTATATAGCAGTTTTTTAGAAGTGGACATTTTTGTCCTTAAGGGCTTCAGAGGGTAGTAAATTTTAAATCTGACGCCTGAGGGTTAAATAAATAAAATGAATAACAACAGATTATGGAGAATTGTTCACCTGTGTTGGGATGAATAAAAAGCCTGCGAGTTGTTTTATAATAAGGTGCTGTTTATTTAATCATTTCATTATTCACATCTCATGGTACACTCTCCTATAGCTTTGAATTGTAGTATTTACCATGTGTAATACTGACCTCAGCCTCTTCTCCGAGCTTCCTGCAGAAAAAAGAGCTGTTGCAAATATGAGCTGAGCTCCAGGTTCGACTCCAACACCACCTCTGTCCCTGGGTACGTCTGGTCGAGGGAAACGGATTCTGGAATATAGCAATATGCTTTTTCTTTTTTAACCCAAGGACAGAGGCCTGGCGGGGTTTGGAGCCGGCTCTACAGTTACTGTCTGGTTCAGTCCTGCAAACTGTGAAGTGCTTATCTGGCTCTTTATACACACTGAATGTCCGGATTAAGTGTTTGATCACTTTAACTGTGACTGCAGAGAGTCACGACAGCATCAGGGCGCCCCGCGACGAAACTCGGCTCGGTTAAAGCAGCGTCGCCTTTGAGTGAAGAGGGCAGCGTTTTTGTTCAGGGTTCAGATGGTCTGGGTTTGACGTGGATTAAAACTGGACTGCAGATATTTTGAGATCCAAAGTTCCTCAGCCTTTCCTGTCGGCATGCCTTTTAGACTTGCACAAGCACTGAGCAGGAGTGTTGCAGACGCTGCCGAGATGACACGCCGCGGCATCAGAAACAGACCATGAACAATCAACAGCCTCATCTGGACAGCAAAGAAACTCCCTCAAACTAAAAACAGTTATAACCACTTGGTGCAGACTCCCACTGCAGCTTTTTTTCTTTGTACAACTTTAAGGCAGGAAGTTCCACTTTTTTTTTGTTTTAAATAGGTCTCAGTCTTAAATTCATGCCTCCCTGCACAAGAATGGATTTTATTTTTAAATAGAGGACGGGGAGCCTGGAAATATCCTAGTGTCCATCAGGCCTGATCCACTGAAACCAAAGTCAACACCAGTCATCCCGACGTGCTGTGCTATGCCATGTAGATGAAGGTGTTTAAATCGGTCTCATCCCGCTTTATGTACTTGTGATCTATCAGCCACTCGATCTGCTCCTTGATCATCTTCTTCTGTGGTAAAAACATGTTCTTTAGGATCTCCACCAGCTCCGTCTGCAGCTGGGCGTTGTTGATGCGCTTCCTCATCTTCATGATCTGGATTATGGCCTCCTGGAGAAAGGATAAGAAAGTGGAGCGTAAAACAGATGGATTCAATTCCAGTTTATACAAACACAGCCACAGGTGTCTGTTCCAACTGCATGATGGGAAATGGAAGGTGAAACCCGTATTCGCAGTCGGTGGTGTTACATAACAGAGAGACCAGCGGTAACTTCACCTGCATGCTGCGAGCTCATCTTCATACCTGTGTTCTTAGTATCCTGAGCTGGACGATGCCCTCGTTCTCCTCCTCTCTCATTCGCTCCGTGGTGAGCTGCAGCCGACCAATCAGGTTAATCTTCCCCCGTTTCTGAACCTTTGAGTTTTTTCTGTAAGGTTGAATAAAAAAAAAAGTTATTATTAAAAATTAAAGGAGCAGAACCACCATTTTAAGACTTGGATGCAGCCCCTGAGCATTTTTCTCACAGCACCTGAGCTTGATAAAGAGACAAAAACACAAGGCAGAAAAGTTTTGCTGTCATTTGTGGTCTGGTGCCTCTGTCCTCTTATCGGCTTTCTGTATTGGAGTCTAACAGTGGGCACAGCTCAGGCAGCTCCTCCACACACACTTACGCACACTCAGTACGTTTACATGCACACAGTAGTCAAGCTAAGCTCATAGCTCGGCTAATCAGTCAAGTCGGACTTCTCGTCTCGTCTGAGTATACATGCAGAAGAAAAAATTGAATTTCTGACCTAGTACGTATGACTCCGCCCTGATAAGCGGCACTGTGTCCTTTTTATTATAGTGCGTATTGAACTAGTTCCAGTTGACCTGAAGAGGAATAATAAATAAAAGTAAATAAATCTGCGTTTCGCGTTTTCCTACCATCCATTAACTTCAACATGTTAAGCTCCTTTAGCTGTCGGAGCATAAATGCAGTTTCCTCGTCCGTCCAGGAGTGTGTCTTCTGCTTCTCGGTCTTAAATGTGGAGACGCTGGCTGCCTCCTGGACCGAAACAGGAAGATGATCCCACAGAAGAGGAGCCTGATAGCTGAAGGCTCTGGCTCCCGAGACTTGAGGAACCAGGAGTAGGAGGTGTGAGGAATACAGTCAGGGTGCTATTTACTATTCTCTGTGGTGGTTTTCTTTGTTTTAGTGAGCAAACTCCACTGCTTGGAGTAACTAAAAACCTAAAGGCTGACAGCCAGTGACATTTATAATCCTCAACTATTACAATAAAAAAATATTTTCTGAATTGTGGGAGTTTCTTGTAACTGTTATGTAATGCTAATGAAAACAAAGTGAAGAGTAACAAAAGGATTGTGAGGAAATCTGTTTGTTATTTCAGCTGTGCCTTTTATCAGTTTATCAGTCAGATGTAGGCCAAACCTTTAGGGGAAAACTATCCAATAAGACTCATCTTGTTGCCAGGGTTTCTCAACTTGTCTTGCGTAGGATTTGTATTTTGCCTTTCAAAATGGGCTTCACGCTGTGCTGTATGCATCTCAACTGTCATTCTCCAGGCAATCAGTGAAGGCCCACAAAACAAACTGCAGCTGTGTGCTAGATTTTTTTGGGGGGGCAAACTGAAGGCACCAATTAAACACCGCTTTGAATATGGAGCACACCTCCATATCCATACTTCTCAGCTTGTAGCTGGGCTGAATTTCAAAGTGCTGATCTGGCTTGATCACAGCAACTCTGTTTGTTTGAGGAGACAACAGACTGAGAGACCTTCTTTTGTCCCACATGTTTTCTTTGTCTAGCATTAAATATTGAAACATCAATACAGGATTCATTTTCACAAGGTGTGCAGTTCTGTATATTTCATTTCTCATAAAGCTATAGAGCTGCTGCTACAGTAGAGAAGTAGACCATCCTGTGTTTCCTACCAGCTGCAGAGCTGCTGGACCTGCACAACCCTGACCTCTGACCTCAATGTTGGATCTCCTAAAGATAGAACATTTCCTCCAGAGGGAGTGATTATTTCTGAATACCAGCTTTATTACAGAGGTTTGGCGAGATCTCAGTGTTAAGTATGTCCTCAGCAGATATCTCATTAATAAAATGATATACAGCCTTCTGAAGGAAGCACAACCTCATTTAATTATGCACATAATCCATTAACCTTTTACCATCCACTGTTCCGCCTGGTGTTTTCATTATGTAAAATTTCAAAGCAAGCTAATACTTTGAAAAGTTGAATAAATAAGAACATGCTGGGGTTAATGGAAGTGTTGCCAGCTTAATGGATATGCAGTAAAAAAGCAAAGCATTAAACAAACTGAAACTTTATGTTGGTGCTAGATGTATACTTAAAGAGGACTTATTATACAATTTTTTTGGTTCATACTTGAATTTAAAGTTTCTACTAAAACATGTTACATGCTTTAATGGTAAAAAAAACAAAAAACAAAAACAAAACAACCTTTAAATTCCTTATACTGTCTGTGGTGGAACACCTGTATACCCTCACCTGTCACAGACACTCCATTCAATGCCTGTCTCTTTAAACCCAGTCTGTTCGAACTGGTTAGCTTTTTCAGGTCTTCCATATCTCAGCATCTCTGCATCATCATTGCAGCTGGGGGAATGACTGTAAGGGAGAATACTCTGCTTAACAGCCTCATCCTGCATTGGAAAAGTAGGCAGTTAAAACAACTGAACAGCTAATAGAGCGATGACCAAGTATCAGGGAAAAATAATTGAAAAAACACATAATACAGGTAGAGAGTTGTATAAACGTTTCTTAAAATATCAGGAAAACTCACCTCTAATACAATATTCAAAGGAAATAATCTGCCCAAATTCATCCAAATAGCTAATTTTACACAAACAACCTGCAGTTGTTCACTATTTGGATAACTGTACAGTTTATCAGTAGTTCTGTACTGTTAGTTTTATGCATTGACTAAAACATGACATATCCATAAAATGTCACTTACTCAGGGGTTGTCAGTTAACTCAATGATACAAAAGGGGTCTCTCAAGGAAAAAGGTTAGGACCACTGTGTTAGATCATATCTCCATGAGACACAAATCCATAAATCTTTCCCAGTTGCAGTGTGGCAATAATCTGCATGGAAATGGGACAAAACAACCACACGGCAACATTGTCAATCAGTGTGGAGCTATTTTTGTCATCTTTGAATGAACCATGTTGCCTTCATGTTGCTATTAATATAAGTTATTGCCCCTACCTGTTGTTTTGCACTATTGCATCATATATGTTGTAAAAATCATATGGTTTTATGAGGTATTGTGTTATGTGTTAACATGTTTACAGCCTGGTACAAAAGTGGATTTGGTGTTTATATCTCATTTCTCCGTTCAACTGTATGGGAGTTGGATTTTGTTAAAACACACTCTTTTAAATGTTAGAAAGCTTTAAAGTTATGCATAATTAAGGGTGTGGCCACTTTGAGTGACAAATTGGTGCTGTCAATTGACAAGTCACAACCACAGCAGAGTATAGGTGTGGCTGTAGCTGTCACTATTCAAGCGTGCTTTAGTTGCCTAAAACAAAGTCTTGTTTAGCATTTAGTGTTACTAAAAGACCACTTAAAGAACACCTGAATTTTGTAATGAAGCTGTTAAAAACATTTTACCGCCCAGGGCTAAATTATAACCATGTCTTCCTAAATTACATAAAACACCCATGACACCAGTAGCTAAGATGAGCTTGGGTTTACTTACTTTTTTTTATTTACCACTCAAGAGGCAATATTTTCAAAGTAATCTTGATGAACACTATGTTCTTGCCTACCAATTCTCCCTTACTAGACAACAGCCAACCCTATTAAATAAACCGTATGACTCATATTGCTCAGGGATGATGTACTCAAGCCCTCTAATCCCTTCGTTTGCAAAATCAAGGCTGTGCTGTGGAGACAAATGGTGGGTGCTGCCATTTGCCTTTCCACTCAATCCTAAGTGCTTTTCGATTGCAAGGAATGAGGTCATGGTCAGAGCTTATGTAATGCTTTACCCTGAAATTCAGGCACACAAACAAAATAACAGTCAATTAATAGATAGGCAAAAAGTGGTGGGTAGTTCAGCAAAGGGACAAGGTAAGTGTGAATGCATGGACTATAACAAACATCGCAAAGTCTCAAAGGTCTTAAACATCGACAGGTGGATATCCTGCAAGGTAATGCCAGTTAACCTCACCCAACACGTGGTTGTGATTTTGAAATCCTCATTTTCTGTAGAGCAGTACTACATACCTGACACTAGACTTTAATTTGATCCAAGAAAGTAAATCCACCGGGTCCAGGCTTAAGGAATAGAGGAACAGGATGCTTCTTTCCTCTGTAGACCCACTGGGTGATGAGGCTGATAAGACAGGACTATTTATACAACCAAAGCTACACAGTGCAGCTTTATACATCCAGAGTCTGTTAGGAGTTTACACACTGTGAATGCGGTGCTATCTGTAAAAGCTTTAATAACATATGACCATATAGCTGTTTGCTTTGGGGGGAGAAACAATTATTCGGTATCTATGGATTACTCTGACAAAAAATGATTTATTGGTTTCTAATCTCAGTTAAAAATTAAGCTTTAACAAAATATTGCATGGGAATGTCTTTTCTACACTACCCTGGCAAGCAGTTACAGTTTCTTACAGTATCCTCCCTTAATATTAGAGTGTGTGTTACAGTATATAGGTGGTAAAGCCCTATAGACCCTTCTAGGGCCAATGTCACAATGACATCATTTCATTAGATGGAGGCAAAACATGACTCATCACCACAGACCTGTGGGCTACATAGGAGTCTTAAAATGTCGTTTTGTTGTGTAATTTCGAGCCAGAAAAGAAGGAGTCATGGTTCAAAACTTTAATTTTATCGCATACCAGCCACCACTGCTTGTCAACAAAATGAAGACAACTATGGTTAAATGTGGTAAAATGAAAGAACTGGACGAAAGCCATCATCAAAAATGCTCGTGTGTGCAGGGCACACTTCATATTAGGTTAAAGAAAAAGTATTCCCTGTTGTAGGGCTGAATGACGTTATGTGTTTTAAGGGTTATCATGTCCACCCCATCAGAAATAGGGGCGGTATAAAGAGGAATATTTGATTTCTCTGTAACACTAGATTGGCTCAATGAGTAACAATAATGTAACACAGATCAATCTAACAACAATCTTTGCTTTCCCAAGTTTACAAAAGACACAAAGAGCTGTGGATTATCTGTACAGAGTGCTCGTCAACACACCAGCAATGCAACAAATGGCAGCAAACAGAGAGCCAGAAGAGCAGCTCCTTAGCCTTTGTATACCCTAGACAGACCAATTGGCTGCAGGTTCCCAGATTTCACCAGCCAATGCCACAAGAGGGGGGAGGAGGAGCTTGAGCTGAGGCCCAAAAAGCCTGAGGAGCAGTACAACACAAGTAAGTTACAAGTCAGTGTGCTGGACCAGCAGGAGCGGGAAGTGTGTGGACAGGCGATAGGCTCCCAGGCAGTTGTGGTGACGAGGCATGGTGAGTGGAAAACTACTGAATGAGCTGAGGAGAAGGCATGTATGGCGGATGAAAAGGGCCCACTGTGACAGTTAATGAGCTCACCAACATGAATATTTTCCACTAATGTTATGATCACATCATCTTTTCACACTGTGTCTTTTCTATTTTCTCAGAACTTTTTTTTTTTTTACACCTTACTGTATCTCACCACAAAAATAGGTAGTGGTCAAAAGTGAAGTTAGGGTGAGCATGGTATATTTATAGCTTTGTAACTTTTGTTCTTCATGAGAAAGACTGTACTTTTGTACATTTATAAATTACTTTAACTAATAGGGGGCAAAGAAAGGATCCAGATGTATTCTAGACCAAAATACCTATCAATATGTGGAAAGAATGTGGGGAGATCTGGGTGGAAAAAAGCAGGATGTGCTGACAATTTCTGTGTTCTTGAAAGTGTGATCCATTAGCAGGTTATGAAAATAAGGTAAACTGGCCAGACAATGATTTCTTTGTTTCTTTGATTGTTTTCTTATTTCCTATTTGGTCTTGTTTCTTGTTCTCAGGTCTCTCTTGAAAGAAATCTCAATCTGAATGAGACTGCCTGATCAAATAAAAATTAAATAAAGAAATAGTGCACTGGAATAGGGCCCTTGTTACTTAACCTATGAAGACTGCAAATAATCTGCAGTGCTGAGTAATGCTTTATTTGCACAGAAGCTACACCATAATGGATTCAGTCAAGTTTGATGTCACGGCTTAGAAAAAAGCTTTCAACATATGCTGAGGTGTGAGAGAGTGAAAATACGCGCAGATCTTAAATATTAATTTAGAAAAAAATCAAACAAACTTCCACAAAACCACCAAGATGTCTGTTGGCTTTGAAAAGTGGCATCATGCAAGACGTGCACATGCAGACATTTTTTTCAAAGTTCCTATGAAGCTTTGTTCTCAGTGAGCAAACATTCACTTTGATAAGACTGAGCTGAGAAAGCACACTGAGTATTGTAGTCTTCTCATTGGCATGTCTTGATGTTCAGATGCAGTGAGTATTAGTAAGACACTGAATCTGACTCATACATAAAAGTTTGAGCACACATAGTTAAATACATGTATGCAAATAACGCTAATACACTGACAGTTTTCAGTTTACCCGCGACACTATTTATTCAGAATTACTGAGAAAGAAGATTTGTCAGAAGAAAGGATCGCTGGCCTCTTGCTGCTCTTCCTGCAGATGGTTTCTGATAAACTTGCCAGAATTCAATTAAAAGTATAAAGAAAATACAGGGTGCCATGGTGCAAAACTCAGTCATGCCTCATACTGAATATGGCAAAAACCAAATGTTTTACCGGCACTGGAAGGAGTGACCTTAAAGACACTTTTAAGTGAGATAAAATGAGCATAATCTAAATACACTTCCCCCTGACAGGGTCATATTAGATAAATGACTTAAAATTAACTATTTTAAATTCATGGAACACAAACAGTAAAAAAATAATATTAATCCTCTGTGGACCTGGCACGCCCTGCATAATTACCAATGAGGCCAACCAATCAAATATGGTTAGGATACAAAGCACGAGAATAGGCTCATTAAGATGAACTGAGCTTCACCTGGAAAGTGGATGAGAGCAGGCAGCTGCAGCAGGAGGCAGTGACAAAAGGCCGCGGTGAAGTCGGACAGTTTCCCGGCAGTTTTCTGCAGCCTTCAGTCTGTACAGGAAGTCACAGGAACACTCACATCCTGTCAGATCTGATGTCGATAATTAAAACGTTATGAGACACATATCAGTTTGTTCTCAATCTTCAAATGTTTTATTTATGACAGAGTAGCCAATTAAAATGCCTTACAGGCGATCTGTAATTTATCTTCATAACCTCCATTTTGCCTAAATTCCCATGTACATCTGTCACATATCAGTTTGCTGCTACAGATCAGACCTGTCCCCTCAACTACATAGGCTGAATAAATTGTTTCTGACTATAAGGTTAATATTTTCAGAGGAAAAACAGAACAAAACAAGACAATAGCCTTCATTAAAGATCAGTCAGATATAGGCAGGGCTTCACATCTAAGTGGGTAAATATTAATGGATTGATGGATGGATAGATGCAGTGTACCCATGAATGCACAGAAGACTATCACTAGAATACTTTGAAGAAAACTTAGATACAAGAAGGTTCTAAGAGAAGCTCATAGGAGCGACTTTTTTTCTATGAATTCTAAGCAGATTTATGGACAACTCACTAACACTAAATTATCAGAATCAGAATCAGAAATACTTTATTGATCCCCAAGGGGAAATTGTTGAATTAGAACAAATGAGTACAAAATTTACCCGTAAATCGTTCATTTATTTTCTGTAACTGCTTATACCTTTGGGGGTCGTGGGGGGACTAGAGCCTATCCCAGCTGACAATGGGCAAGAATTGGGGTACACCTTGTCCAGGTTGACAGACTTTCACAGGGTGCAATTTTAGAGTCACCAATTAATCTAGCCTGCATGTCTTTGGACTGTGGGAGGAAGCTGCAGTACCTGAAAGAAAACCAATGTTTACACAGGGAGAACATGCAAACTACACACCAATTCGAACTTGAAACCCTCCTGCTGTGAGGCGACAGTGCTAACTACTGCACCACCGTGCTGCCTTCCCTTAAATCAGCAACTACTTTATTCCTTCAAAAGGTAAGGACTTATTATGTGGCTGCTATGGCACATCTGTAAAACTGTTTTGCTCCTGTACCTCTATTTGAGTGTATAATCACTTGAAATTACTCTATCACATATGGACATCTGTGAAAGTGGGACAGGTGGGCGTAATCATGTTCATCTTTTCATGCTCAAGTGTGGAGTGAGCACTCAGTGTAACATGAAAATTTGCATGCGAAAAAAGAAAAAAATCTAGAATATGTTTGGAAAACAACAAGAATTTGCTCCTTTGGAACTTGCTTTTGAAATGTTGTATATAGCATTCTGATTTATCAGAAAAAAAGCTCTATTACATGAGAGAGGTAACCATAGTGTTCGATAGCACTACTATCCTCCAGCTACTGATTTTTTTCTCTTTATTGGCTTGTCTGAAGCTGTTTTTCCACTCTATATAAACAGACTGAACGAAACATTGTGCTTTGGCTTTTAGAGTTATTACCAATTCACCTCAGCTCCATTATCAACAGAGTTAATTGAAGAGTCCAGGAGTACCTGAACTGAAATGGGCCAGCTGTTCAACCCTTCAGGCTACCTTTGTCCTGAGAATCAGACATGTAATGTTCTCAATAACTTTTGTAGCCAGGTAATTGAAAAAAAGTAGCCAGCTAAGTGCTCAGTACTTTTTACACAGGCATCCAGTGTGATGCTTTCTCACACACCCTAATGGTTGCATTCTCCATCTATGCTGTATTGTGTGGGGGTGCACAGACTGGAAAATTGTGCCTGACACTTATGATTATAAATCATCATGGCCATAACTTCTTGTTACGGGATCTAATTCAGAAACAGTGCATGGAGGCTTAAGTCAGAGTTATTTCAGCATTCGTTTATCAAGATTTGCTGTAATGAGGAGCCAGATAGCAATTCTTGCTTGCACATCATCAAGTAGTGTCACCTTGACATGCCATTGTAAGTCATATGTGGTGATAACTATAAATTAAGAAAAGATCCGGGCTGTTAATGAATTCTAACACATCATGGATGTTATCTGATGAAACAAAGAATCTAGAATAGAACAGAATAGAATATATCTTTTTTTTTGGTCTGTGTCTTACCAAAACACAAAAAGCAGACAAATAGTCTGTAAAACAATGCACTTAACACATTAAATCACTTCATTGTCTGTCTGTGGTTTAAAACTCATCAGTAATATTGCTGAGTTAAGGATACTGATGACACTCGGGATGAAAGACTTCTTAAATACATTTGTAGTTGCCAGAGGGACTCTATAGCACCCCAGAGATCAAGAGCTCGAACTGGCTATAGAGAGGATGGGAGCTATCTGCCAAGATACACCTTGCTCTCTGTCTCACCCTTTCTGTAAAGAGTTGGGTCAAGGGCTTTTGTAGCTTGCCATCTATTTTACTTGCCATTGTCAAAGAAAGTTTATTCTTGGATGTACCAGACAGGAAGGTGAAATGTTTAAACGCTCTCAACCATAATTTGGTACACTTATTCTAAAATCTGCTTACTCACACCAAGCCCACTGAGTTTCCCAAGCAGATAAAGTGTGGCTGTGTGTGGCTGTGAGCTCACATGGGAGTCCAGAACTGTACCAAGGTATTTCAAATGTTTCACTGTTTCAATAAGTTGGCCATTGATTGAAATGGGCTCTATGCTCAGATCTTGTTTTGTGCAGATAATCAATTCTTTCATCTTGGCCACATTAATTTCTAATTTGCTTAAGTGACACCTTGTTTAAAGGGCCTTAGTGTGAGCCATGTAGGCAGCTTTACCTGATGGGTCTGCTTGCTGTAAAATACCAACTACAACCATGTCATCAGCATATTTAAACAATCTGAAATACTCCTCATTGATCATAAATTCATTAGTAAACCGAGACAATAGAATGGGAAAGAACACATCCTTGTGTGCAGCCTTTGCTTACAGTGAGCTTATCTGACATGTTCCACCTGACACAGACTCTCTGTGGATGGCAGGTAAGATAATCTAGATCTAGATAATCAGCTAAAGGAGTGATTTACTGTCTATGAGTTATTGTTTTACTGATGTAAAAAACAACAATACTAAACTTGATTAATTCCAGTATTAGTACACATATTTGCAACTTTGTAGTTCATAGGGACAAGCTCAATACTTGGATCAAATGAGTATCCGGTACAGATAATGTGCATTACAAAAAAAAAGTGTCTGACTCTGAACCTATCAACTTTAGGCTTAAAATGACAACAATGGCATATCACAGCAAGTTGGGCTTTTTCACATCTTTCAACCATCTGCCTCTCTGTTGGTTTGCTATAAATCTGTCACTAAGCACATGCCTGCATTATTCCATTTCAGTGTTATGGCTCTGTACCTCTGCAGCTGGAGTCTGTGGCTGCTCTCTCACCTGTCACTATGCATAAACAAACACTCTGTGCTGTGCACACGTGCATGCCACAATCACACAAGGCTCTGTTCAGTGGAATGATTCTGCAAAGATCAGACCACAGTTTTAAAAGGAAAATGTCCAGAAATAACCTGCTAAAAATTAATCACTGGATGGCCAAAGTGGGCAGCCAGGCTTTATTGACAACTGCAGACCATAGCCTCAGACCTACAGGTAGTGATCCTCATTCAGACACTGTTACAAATAGCTGGAAATGTCTCCGGAGCACACTGGAGATGTGATGGAGTGAGGAGCTCAGCAATCATCAAGGACCTTAGTGTAAAGATGAAAGGGTTCAGGCTGAAGGGGTTAGATTTCCCAGATGGCCTGGATGTGTTTGGGAAACTTGGAAGAAGTTGTTGGAGAAAAGGTTGGCTACTCTGCTGCCCCGTTGCACTCCATGATCCTACTCGAATAAACAGCAGGAACAGAGGTCTTACACTACCCTGCACCAAACAGAAGTTAGACAAAGTTAGCAACTAGTGAGTAAAGAAAGTTAAATATCTAGCAAGTGAAGGACTTAAGCTAGAGTTGAAGACCAAAGCAGCTAAGAGCAGTGAACTGCACGTCAGGTGGGTGGATATACAATTTAAAGGGATGAAAGTCTTGCTCTGTTATCTCCAAAGTGTCAGTAGGTAGCTGTTTGCTGTTTTATAGGATAAAATTATCAAGATCCTCAATCATTGTTTGATTTGACGGCAGGTGGAAGCTACAATAAATAGGCCTATCAAAACAGTGTTTCATTCTTCTTCTACTTAATTTCATCATAGTAATAATGTGTACAATTATTGATAAGTTTGACAGTTGTCTTGTCCCACACTGTGCCACAGCAACACGAAAATAATATAGCTATGTGTGCCTTAATAAAAAAAAAAAAAAGTAGATGTTTCAGGGAAGCGCAAACTTTACTTTCCCTAGTAAGTAATTGCTTTTAAACACAGGAATTTGGTTTCTTTTGAGAAAAGTAACCATTAATTGTATCAAATTTTAATTTTTTTTATGAAGTTGCAAAACACTGGTAACTGCACCAGCAAATTTTTGATGCCAGTGGATTGGATGAATTTGGGCGAGCTTCAAACCTAAACTTGTTCTTTTATGTGATTTTCAGCATAGGAACCATATTCAGAGTTCTGCTTTTTATGAGTTTCATTCTGGAAAAAAGTTTTTTCTCTACTTGCCACAAGGTAAGAAAGCACAAAGACGATAAGAAAAGAAGATAAAGGGAAGTCTGAGGGTGAAGTAAATGCCAAAATAATTACCACATTTAAAGGCACCAAATGTTAGCATTTGGTTAGACAGGCTTGGTCCCATTTAAGCGGCCCACTCTCTGAAGAACCTTCACCGACACCCCACTCTCTGAAGCTTCCTTGCTCATTCATGATGAAAAGGTCAGTGCCTGTTGGGAAATATGAGTCCCTGTCAGTGTCTACAAAAAGCATGCATAATGAAACAGCTTTAAAAGGGACTCGCATTACATAAGTATATTGGGACACAAAATATGGGACACAAAATAATCCAATACAGTGGCATGTAACTGGATCTTACTGCTCGTAGGTTGAACTCCACTTTAAGGACAAACAACCAACAGTTCTTTATTTATCCATTATTACTGCAGACCATTTTATATGATTCTTATGGGTTTGATACCATGAATGATCATATCTAAGTATTACCTTTTTTTGCACAAGGTCTCCCTGGAGTAAGCATGCTAGTGTAAAAATAATAGCAACGCTTTCTATTACAATTTATTTTACTTCCAGATATCACTAGTATTACCAATTTCAGTGCTTCTTAATGTTGCATCACTTAAATCAAGAAATAAATCATTGATTTGAAAATGTGAAGGGCAGCTTTATTACACATACTTTCACAGCAGAGTAGAAGAGAGTCACAACAGTGTGGACACGCCCCCACTAATCTAATCAGTCATTTTTAGGGCTGTCCCCTAATGGTCGACTAAATGTTGGTCGACGAGAAAGGTCATTTGCCAGCAAGATTTAATTGCTCGTTAAAAAAACAAACAAACAAACAAAAGCAAAGAAACTGTGAAATTCTGGACCATGTGGAAATTTAATGTGAAAGGACAGACCCAGTAAGAGGCCATGCTTAGCAGTCAGACAGGACTCACCTTACAAACCAATAACGGCCAACAGATATCTTTCCCTTCTTCTGTAAATCTTTAGTCTGATAAATACGGAAAGGTTGATCATGTTAGTGCAGGGCTACCCAGAGCTTTACATCTGTCCCACGGATGACAGGCCTACACACTTATAGACAGCTCCTGGAAGAAGATCAGCTCTGCACTCAGGATTTCAGGTAAATAGGCTGAAATGCTTGTTAAGGTTGCTTAGCGACCTCAGATGCATCCTGCCGCTGTGCTCTTGAAAGCTAACACAAAAAGGTAGCACCCAGCACCTGACCTCGTGTTTTTTAGACAGTTAAAGATGCTACATATGTATGGCCCCTCATTCGTTGACTACAAACGTGACATATCATCTGAAACTTGTCAGTAGCCACATGCCCATTAGTCACTTAGCACAATCATTACTGCTTTGCCGACAACGTCATTAACAGGCGGTTCGCTCAGTGTGTGATGTGCACTTGTAGAAAAAATATAAGCCTATATTAATGAAGGTTCATTCGTACGGTTTTGTATTTATCTGTAATGTAGCACAGTGATAACAATGTTACTGATACTATTCTTTCTCAGACCTTGAATTCAAACCGTTATGTTGCCCCACCCAAAATATATAACTTAATAATTAAATTAATATCGTAAACATGCGGGGGACTAGTCAACTAATGGCACTAAATGACGACTATTGGTCGACTAGGAAAATTCTTAGTCAGGGAAGCCCTAGTCATTTCTAACAACAGTGGATATATAACAATAGGTAGGAAGATAAAGTTGCTGTGAGAACTGTGAGAGCGTTACTTCTCAAATGTTTTCTGTGCTGCTTGTGAGTGTTGGAATTTTTTTTCTTCTTCTTTTTTATAAATATATTTTCAAACTTCTCTATGGATACAGTATTCAACATTTTCAACATATCCTCATACAATGGTTTGTATGGTATCCCACAAATTAGCGCCCCACAAGTTACGTTACATACTTAATATAAAGTTACAGATGTTAGGTTAAGGAAAACAAATAAAGTGTAATAACTTAATTATGTTTATGCATGTTGTGCATTTAAAATTTTCCTTACACAAATGTTCACAAAAAGTTAATCGTCACCTTTCAGTCAATCAAAATCCAGAATTGCCAGTGGCCATGGTAAAAAAGTATTATGCATTCAGCTCAGCTCAGCAATAATTAATGATCAAATCAATATTAATTTATTTGATTACTCAAGTCTTATTAAGAGCAGTCCCTGATCTTGTTGTAGCAAATGTCTCTTTACACCATGGGCTTGTCTCCAGCAGAGCAGCAGAGTGAAAGCCAAAAGGATGTTTACATGTTAGTTTCCAAATTTCATGGGTTTTTGCAACAAAGTCTGATTACCTGGCCCAGATAACGCCCCCACACTGCTCCTCTTGTATCCCGTGTTTGAATCCATTTTGTAAATACAAGTAGACATTGTTCTTCTTTGAGCTCACATCTCTCCCATATTTTGTTGTGGCTTATGAGTTGAACCATGACAGATTATTTTGGTTGTTCCTATTCTGTCTGTTGTAAAATATGGATATCAAGTGGTAACATGCAGTGACACCGAAAGACTGAGACCCTGGGGCCCTGGCACTGTGAACACTCACAATTCAGCTCTGATAAACATTGTGAGTTTATGCCAACAAACGGATGAGTTTTGCACATTTAGACAAAATATTTTCAACTGGTTGGAATCCACGAGGTGCTGGCAGACTCAGCATCACATCTATACAAACAGGAGAATGCAGACTGAAGCCATTGTCTGTTCCAATGCAATGCACTCATGCACAGACTACCAACAACTCAAGCCGTAATTATGGCAACATCCATGATTCATCTATCCTGATCAGAACAGATCCAGCCATACGTGGTGGAGTCTGTGCAGACAGACGGGAAGTATTCTGGAAAGACTGTGTGCAAACGATGGAACAGCTCAAAACATCACCACCAAACTGTGGTTGAATTAGGAGGCTTAATGAGGGGTTTTATTGCAGGTCTCCAAGATTTATTTGGCAGGTTTGTGCATTGGAGCTGTCACCCAGTTGTCACACTGACAAAACACCAACACAAGCAACAAAAAAAAACTACCAGGCGAGTTCTCTGAGCCAGATGTTGGAACAGCAATAATATGTTGACAGAAATGGATTGATTAGCTTGTAACTACAATTGTTATACATATATATCTACTGTAATAGTATGTTACGAAAATAAACATGCCAAAATTGGAACTTTAAACAATTAACATAACACACACCCCCCTTTGCAGTCAAAGGATATGGACGGACTATAAGACAGTGGGCCCCTGGTCATAGATATGTAAAGGGCCCCGGAGCAAGACACACAAACTCTGTGGTGGTTTTGCATCTCTTTGTAGTTGTTACACATCTTTTTTTGTGGTTTGTGTTTCCTTGTGGTTGTCTGGTGTCTCTTAAAGGTAATTTTGTGTCTTTTTGTGTTGTTTCCCCTCTCTCTTGGGTTATTTCCAGTCTCCTCCTGGTCCATATGTGTTAATTGGATGTTTGACATTTTGCAAGTGAAGGCCAGGGTGCAACCTTGCACTTCAGGCCCCTGGGCCTGTGCCTGGTAAGTCTGTTCAGTAATCGATCCATGTTTAAGGAATTAATAAACTTCACCTTAGGTGGAAACTTGTCAGAAATTGTATTACCCCGATCACACAGAAAGCAGAGGCACACCACACTGCCACTTAAAAATTGAATGAAAAAAATAGAAACGCTTGCCGGGTATCTTGGTAGCTACCACCAGTTCCTCTTCCATCGTTTACCAACTGTAAACTTGTTGTTGTAACCACCACAGAAGGTCCGCCTCTCAAATTATCCAATTGAACAATGAGAAAAAAGAGGTGACATGGGGTGCTTTTCCGCTCTGAGTTGAAGCTTTTTTAACTAGGAGTTCAGAGTGCACCGGCAAAAACCCCAAGTGCCTAGAACACTGAAATGCGAGGCAATGCAAAATGGAAAAAACGTGATCAAAAAGCTTCGTTCTAATTCGGAAAAAAATACAAAAATCTGCCTCCAGCTGCTAAAACACTTTCTGTTGGATGGGGGCCTAATGCTGCAATCTATTGCGGGTCACTATTCCCAAGTTCCAATCTAAATACGTCCCAGTGCATCTGCTCAGGAAAGTATGGATGCCTGCAGCAAACTGATGCCTGTATGACAAATCTCTGAGCTTCACAAGCACCTACCTTAATGAAATGAAAATGGCAGCTACAACCTGTTACAGAACAAATCACCACACAAACACTACATAAAGTAATGAAAAGGTCATTCTGCCCGGTTCACTGCGTGCGCCACCAAGTTGCTGTTATGTTGCGTGTGTTAATGTGGGTAAACTCAAACGGGATGGATTCTTGCCAAGTTTCTGACTTTGAAATTCAGCTTGAATGACTGTTCCATTGCACTACAATGGTACAATAAAATCAATGTGAAATGAGATTAGATCGAGTAAATCAATTACTTTACTGTTGGCTGGGTAATATACATTTTAGGGCTCTTAAAAATTCTATTTTAGGGAGGGCTCTGTCTGATCTGCTTTAATTGACTGTTTCACAGAACAAAAAGTGTGCTTATACAAGTATTCACCCTATTTTTCCTTATTACCATGTTTTTACAAAGTTATCTTTAGATACTTAGCTTTAAAGAAATACTGAAGTCAACATCGATCTGTTAAGTTCCAAAAACTCACATCCTTTACATCTGAAGATGGCTTGCAGCATTCATGGAGGTCATCAGCTGTAGTCAACGGGAATTCAAAGCGTTATAAATGCCGCTTGTGGCAAAACATTTTTTCAGAAAAAAATCCATAGAAATCACTCCCACAAAAGAATCTATTTTTGACCTGTATGCTCAGTATGTTCCAAAATATCTTGACTGTGTCATTGAATTACAACATGAGCAACTTGCCTAAGCATTTGAACTAAAGCAGTTTCTTACTTTATTTTGCCCCTTTACCAAAAAGTGGTGGCCATGAAAAAAGCACTTGGGCTCTGCTATGTTTCTGTAATACACCTCCAACTATATTCTCAGTAATTAGCTCAACTATCAATTTTTGTTTAGTGCAGTAAGGGGTTAACCACTGCTAACTGCTAACCACTGCTCTACTGTACTGCTCGGAAAAACTTGCGAACCAAAAAAATAAGAGATGCAAACCAAAAGACTAGTAATGCAGATAGAAATTGCATTTCTTTACATTTCACATATCCCTATTTGACATATTTTGAAATGATAATAATTGGGGTTGAGCTTGTTGTAACTGTTACACAAAATTGTAGTGCTCATCATTATCCTTTGATAGTAACTTGTGACCACAGTGGCCTCAGTACAGCAAAACTTACATAGTTTTGCTTTCAGACTCTTGTAATGCTGAAGGCAAAGAACATTTTTAATTCATCAGTTAAAAGACAGTTCCTGTTGCATCAAAGGTTTCAAGCTTTGTTTGGAGCTGGATGAGGTAACAGTGAAAAAAACTTCAAACAGACTGGAGGCAGTGCATCTGACATCAGTCTGATTCTGTTAACCACTTTTAATGTACTCAGTCAGGAGCTGCCGGGTACATCTCTGTCAGCTTTAGGGTGATGGCAATGTATTCTCAATCCCAACTCATCAAATACACTGGCTTGGTCAGTGGCCCTGCACGAAATACACCTGTTCAAACTATGACCCTCTAGAGGTTCCACTATAGCGTCAGTTTTGGACGCGTCAGTTTTCGTTTTCGCTTATTACACAATACAGTGTCATTTAAGATTACCTTCTGTCTTAAGAAAAATATGGAGGTTTTGCCACCAAAACAATGTAAGGTCCACTCAGATGGGTTTAGAAATACAACCATGGTCTGGGTTAAAATAACTATGTTTGTTACAGTAACTTAACGAGTATGTCACTTGACAACTATGTCTCTTCAGGTATGCCAGTAACTTTAAATGTGGTTGAAAAAAAAACTCAAGTTGACTTTCAGTTTCACATAGGACATGAACACAAGTCTCCTGTGTGACGGTCCGACTTTGTTGCAAACGAGATTATATTGGAATGAACTGAAAGCACAGTTTGTCCCATACAGATGCTGTAGGGACTTCAGAACAAAAGCCAATGGCCACTCAACAGGCCAATTTTGATGCCCTGGTCAAGGGAACTGGTTGGTGGTGGAGTGTGTTTGATCATGACAAGTTTATCAAGCAAGAATTGTTATGGTCTTCTCAGGGTCATTATTATGCTCTGAGGGTCATATGTTTTCTTAGGATGATGTCAGAAAGACGTCAAACAGATGCTAGGTTTTGGTTGGACTGAATATCGGCTGGATGATATATTAAATGTCTAATGTCATTAGAATTTCAGGTTGTGTAGACATCAGTATTATTATGTTTTGCAGACATTGGGTTTTGCTCTCCATACCTTATAGCTAAATCTCATTCTATGTCAAGATAAAGTTGGCACAAGACGTTTGGAAGATGTTGTATTAGGTACAACATGTAGGTTAGGAAAAGCTAACCTTACCTGTCAATTTTAATCCTACATTTTTATCTATTTATGGCCCTCTGTCCATGATTTCTTATGTACTGATATGCAAAATGAAACCAAACTTTTTTAGGTACAGAAGTGACAAAAAAAGTGGCAGGAACACAATAGGAGGGTTGATGTGTGTTAACAAGATATTGAACTGGGGAACAGAGGAACCTGGGAACGTAGGCCTAAATGCTTTTTCACCACATGTTGTTATTGAAGAAACAAAAATGATGGCTGGAGGGCAGTGCATTAAGTTTACACAGATGTCAACTTAGTTATAAATGTATGCTGCTGGTATTTAATGAAGGCTTGTTGTTTACAGGGACATCTGCCTTTCTGTTTCACTAGGTTGCTGTTTTTTATAAACCATTGAAATTAAATTAAATTAATTTGCAGACCTTGAAAACCTACCTTCCATTATTATAACACAGTTCTCATCAATGATGTAGGATATCAATTCCTCCTTTTTTGTTAATGCTACTAAATTGAATTTAAAAAAAGACATCTGCACCTATGACATTGTACTATATGGATTACATAAAGCGGAAGGCAGACATCTTGCATAAAATCCTTATCAAAAGCTTCTGTTCATTAATTCTTACAGAGTTTCTATATTCCCCAGGAGTACTCACTTTACACGACTTTTTGAAATATTTTAACAGTACTGTTGGAGTGTCCTTTTCACCTTTACATATAAAAGACTGAAAGCTTTGTCCTTGGCCTTACTTAATGATGACACCAGAGGATTTAAGAGACTCAGGATATGTGCAAAAAGAGGATCTTACAGTGTTTTGTCTGCTTGTGACTAATGAGGTGAGAAATACAACTGTATCAAACCTTTCTATCCAGGGCCACAAGAGCCCTTTTCAAGGGACTTAACTCTGTGATCCTAACTGCACAGTAAAGATTCTGTAGTACTGTTCATATTATTGATGGGTACAGGCTGAGTCAGAGGACCAAAATGTTTATTTCACAGTCTTGACCCTGCTAATCTGCAGCCCAGCCACCAGAAGAAAATGTGGGCAAACCCCAAATACCTTACACTTACATGTTTCATAGTATTGTATTAGTGTTTCCCATCTTTAGATATTGTCATCTGGAGGTGGAGGTAGTGGTGGCATGGCAAGATACCTGCCAAGCTGCAGACCACTGCAGAGCCATGCTTGTGTGTGTGTTCTGTGTGTTTTCGTAAATTTTGTAAAATATGAAAATAAAATATTCCAAAGGAAAAAGCTTTAGTATTCGTATTTGTGCTGAATCTGTATGTTTGTCTGTTTTAGATTATGAGGATGTTATATACAGAAAAGCTTCTGCCTCTACATTGAAATCAGTGGTTGTTGTCTACCACTCAGCCCTAAGGTTTGTAACAGGTGATCCTTGCAGCACCCATCACTGCCACCGTTACCAAAACGTTGGCTGGCCACATTTGACTGTGAGGTGGGAACAGAATTGATATATGTTCATTTGTAAAGCTTTGATGCAAGTGCTTCCACCCTGTATTTCATCCCTTTTAATTATGAAGTTAAATAACCTTGGTACTTGTTCACATAATAGGTTGTTGCTTCACATTTCCATAATCATTACTGAACTAGGAGGAATGTCATTCTCTTACAATGTCTTCATGGAATAATCAGCAAAAGACCTAAAACGTGGACAATCTGCTACCTGACTGGCTGTTTAAATGCCTTATTTCTGATCTTGTTTTAATTATACATCTATACCTTAGCATATTGATCACCCTGTATTTCTACTTTTTGCAATCATTTATTGCTATTGTTGTTTTGTATGATTTATTTTCTGTTTTAATTGATATGCATGATGGCTCTTCGTTTGCACAGTGATTGTTTATAATGTGTTTGCTCCTGCTTGTCATCACTGAAAATAAGGGGCTCCCTCAACTAATTTCTCTCTCTAAAAATTTGACCAGTTTTTGTCAAAGCAAACAAAGATTTGTAAAACTTGGAATACATGTTAAATGTGCAGGGCATGGGATCCCTAGGAATGAAATATGAAACACCATTGTGGGCCAGTAATTAACCTGCTGGCTTGACAGGCAATGCCTTTATGGATGCCAGAACCTAATGATTACCATTCAGATCTTTTTAGTACAAGACAGTTGTTTTGTTGGTGAACCTTGTGAGTTGTAATGGAGCTGAATTTTGTCAAATGTTGCTGTTGTCCCTGGCTTCATATGAGTAGAGGAAGTCCACTAGCCATTAGGCTAATTTATACAGTGTAAAATGCCATAGGCTTGTGCTTAAAACATTAGCATGATGTATTTGTGGGGAAAATGTATCCATTAAAAGGCAAGTATTTTGTCTGTGATACATGTGAGTTATAGAGAAGCTGATTTGTGACATATACACACCACCGCACAAGTAAATATGCTCACAATAGCATAGACCATTTGTGTACTTGCGACTATGGCACAAGTATAAATCTCAATTAAGTGCTCCTGTATGTTCACCAAATAGTGGGTTTTTGATGGTTTTATTCAAAATAGCTGCCTGCTGCTGTCAATTAATTTCTGCTGTCAAACTAATTTCTTTTTTTCCTCTCTCCGTTCCTTTGTTTCCACATCTTTGAGATTGTCTGCCCTGATTTGTTTCACCTGTCCCTCATTAGCCCAGCTGTCACCGGTCCGTCGTTAACACACTCCTTCCCTTGTGTATTCTGCTGGTGTCCTTTGTCCCTCATGTCATTCTGGGTTATTCCTTGTTTGGGTTTTGTATTTTTGCCTTGTACTTGGATTTTGTTGAGCCTCTCCCTGCAGGTTTTGTTGCCCCTCTGTTTTTGTTCTCTGGAACCAGCTTGCAATAAATCTTGCTTTTTGTTCAGTCATCCTGCCTGCCTTATGTACTGCATTTGGGTCCTCTCTGAACTGTGAAAAGTGACAGAAAACAGCACTTGAGAGTGAAGCAAAATAGTAAAGGTGTAGGCTGGTGTGCAAGATTTCACTGGTGATAGAGACAGTATGTTGTAGATGTGGCCTTTAAGGGCCCATTGTTGACTAAAATAAACATTTTAATTGCTTGGCCTCTCTGATATTAAATTGTCAGTCCCTTTTGAAACATTACAGTCAGAATGGTTTGTTGGACATTCATTTTGGTGTTGACAGAAGTATTTGGATGTATTATCCATCCTCATTATGAAAATATCATTCTTTGTCTGGCAACATCAAAATAACAAAACTACCCATACTGGAGTGGAACAGATGAAAGCTGTGTCCCTACCATCATTTCCCCCTTTGCCAAAATAACACTGAATATGTTAACATGCTGCTGCTGTTCATTTTGCAGATTAAATGTATCATATCCTTCTAATCCAGTGGAAAGTATATTTGTTAAATGTGTTTTGTATGATGCATTGCTGCAGATTAAACTAACCAACAGTATATCAAGACCTTTAAAATTAGCATAACCTTAAACATTTCCAGCAGTAAGATGCAGCATACATGTTAATGCAACAGTAATATTATTTCAAAAACAGCATATACTGTATAATATTACAGTACTGACAAGGGCCATTTTTTATTAAAGGAGGCAGATACTTGGGGCACCCAGTAGCCTACCTGGTAGACCAAATGCCCCATGGAGCAATTAAAAATACAGACTGATTATTTTGGGTATCTGTGACCAAAATTTCATTTCTGTAGCACTAGTCATATGAAATTCTAATAAATGTCTTTTTTCCAAGATAAAACGGTACATTCTGAAGTGGCCTTTTATTGTGACCATCCAAGGCACACCTGTGCGGTAATTATGCTGTCTAATCGGCATCTTGATATGTCACATTGGTAAAGTATTGGGTTATCTTGAAAAAGGAGAACTGCTATCCAACGCAATTTTTTAACACATTTACAACGCAAATTTGACATTAGAAGAAGTTTGAGAAATAAATCTTACATCTTTCACTTTAACCTGTGAAAAATTGGAGCAAAAACAAAAGTGTTGCGTTTTTAATGT
>JAPZEB010000006.1:29723504-29735022 GCA_029783705.1 Chaetodon striatus
ATCTAATTATCTAGGTGTGTTAGTCCAGCTACAGATAGTCCAATTTCAGTTGGACTAAGCTGTTTACATGCATTTAAAAGTCTGGTTTCAGTCTGACTAAGCCAATAATTCGATTTTCTCAAGCTGCTTGTAAACGTACGGAGTGTCTAGCAAAATTAGCTACTCTACTGTTATCCTAACTGTAGTTTCTGTGACAGGAAATTGAAAAAGTTGAATTTCCCTCAGCTTGACTTCTTGCTACTGCCGCCTAACCAGTCGGGTAGCGCTTGTTGTCTCAAAGCACCTTTGGGCCCTGCCTTTCGCGATGCACATAACTAAGACATGCAGCAATATTAGTAGTAATTTACAGTTCATCATTTGGTCTGTAAAGGTCACATTGATTTCAGATATCCCAATACAACAGTAAAGCCCTACAGTCTCCTGGATTCATGGAGATGCTGGACAATAAGCCCTAATGATCCCGTTAATAATGCAGTCAAGATGTATGATTCAGTGTGGAGCTGGTTAGAAGATTCAGCACTATCTGTACTCTGTGTGTGTGTTGCTGCTGATACACTGAGAACAACTTCTTAACATCAGGGCAAACATACATACAGCACAAGCATCTGCAGTGCTTGTATTGATCTGCCCTTAAGGCTCTGTTGTCGTCCCGATGTGCTCTCGCTCCTGCTGTTACACTGAATATCAGGTGTGGTTGGTTTGGCAGGAAAAAGGATCTGTGTTCACCGTGTTCCAGGTCTGCCATAAAAATTCTCTTTGATCCTCGTTGTGTTGCACTTCCTCTCCCCCCTCCCCGTTCACAAACACACCACTCCTATTCTCCGCTCTGCATCTCTTATTCTCCTCGTCAGCCCTCCCACTCTTCCTCACTTCCTTTACTTCCCCTCTTTTCTCATTCTGTCACCATCTTATACCTTTTTTTTTTAACCCACCTCTCCTTCCTCTTCCTCTCTGTCTCTGATTAAACTTGCTGGTGCATTAATAAAGTGCAGCTCCCCGCTCCCCGCCCTCCTCCAGTGGGATTAGGCAGAGCACTAATTCCATCTCCAGTCCTGGAAGCTTTGAAGTCGACTGCCAGGGAAACCGCCAGCTTCTTCAATTTTGCCATTTGCATAATCCCACCACTGCACTCATACATGCTCATCAGAGTGGAGGATGAGCTAATATGCTGGATAGAGCTGCGTATTGGCATTATAATAATCCAGTCGTTTCGAGTAGCATCGCTTTCTTCATCAGTGTAGCCATCAGGGATCAATGGATCGCTGTCGTTATCGCCTTCAGGATGTCATCATTGTTACGACCCACTTCCTCATCACTCTTGGTTAATTTTGCCACCCTTATCATAATTAGTAATTAGCATGTGCAAATGCTAATTTTTGCTCATTGGCAGCAGCTGATTGTATTTGTGTTGCATTATCTGCCCGAGCAGTAACCGTGTGGGTAATTCCCATGTCTGTGGCGAGGCACTGCAGTGATCCAAGAGGAGTGTCTGTGTCCTCTCAAACAACACAGCAGAACTAATGTGTGAAAACAGAGCAGCTGTAAATGTATGAATAATCATTTTAAGAACCTTCTCTGTGTGGAGAAATAAAAAGAAAACAAGATGGGGAGAAATTAAAACATTCAAGGTTCCATAAAAAGGGATTGGCTCTGTGTTTTCCTAATCCATGAGTCAGCAACCCATGGTCAGCAACCATGACAGTAGTTTAGGGACAGCAAGCATATCCTATTAGTTCTTCAAACTGCATATGATTAATACAGCCCTGCTTGCACAAGGCTAGCTGTGGACCTGATGTGATTTGTACTCTCTGCATTGGTCATCTGTGAAAATATACCATGTTTCATAAAATACGGGCAGCGCTACAACAATCCCGTGTGGGTAAACATCTCGTACTTTCAATCCTATAGGCAGAAAGAACAATATTTCTGCAATTTTCAGTGTCCAAACCAATGTTTTCTGCAATATTTGTTTATAGCAACTATGGCTGAGGACAGGCAATGAAAACACCCGGTTAGGGAAGGACTGTAGTTACAGTATTTTAAAGGCAAACGTCAACTTCTGGATTCTGACAGGTAGTAAACTCTGATCTTAACTCCTAATCAGACAGAGCGTGTTCTAGCAGCCTGGGGCGGCGTTTTTGGAGGAGCGCTCTGAGTGGAAAAATCTTCAACTCAAGGTGGAAAAGCACCTGACATCATTTGTATTTTTCACCAAGAGGCGGGCCTCCTGGCTGCTCGGAAAACAAGTTAAAAGAGCACCATACGTGGTTTGTGTTAAGCTACCTTGAGCTCATTTTCAACCTTGTCCTAGGCAAGCTCCGAGACACATCTGAGCAAACTGTACTCATATTTACTTTCTAATGTTTTACCAACAATAAGTAGGCCTAATAACATGCAGCAGATTGTCAAACTGTCCCCAATTTATCCTAAAGTCGGCCTTGAACAGACCATCATCTAGGCAAAGCTCCTGGACCAGCTAGTGGTAGTCCCTGGGATTTCTCCTCTTTTTGAGGGTCCAATGTACTCCATTTTCCAGTGACCAGGTGGACAGCAGTGAAGTTGACCTCTGACCTTTTGGATTTAAAATGTCATCACCTCATCATTTTATCCCATTAGCCATTTGTGTGGAATTTTGTCATAATTAGTGCATGAGTCAGCAACCTAAGTTATGGCCAAAAGCATGTTGTGTGAGGTCACAGTGACCTTGACCTTTGACCTTCAATACCCAAATTCTAATCAGTCAATTCTTACGTCCAATTGGACTTTTGTGCTAAGAAGATTTGAAGAAATTCCCTCAAGGCCTTCTTCAGAGATCATGTTCCTGAAATGGGACAGACAGAAGGTCACGGTGACCTTCAAGTTTCCTCAAGGTGTTCTTGAGATACCGTGTTCACGAGAATGCAAGATCACAGTGACCTTGACCTTTGACCACCAAATTCTAGCCAGTTCATCGTTGGGTCCAAGTGGACATTTGGTCCAAACTAAGTAATTAAGGCATTCTTGAGATATTGCGTTCACGAGAACTGACGGACAGCCCAAAGCATAATGCCTCTGGACAAGGCTATCGATGGTGTGGAGGCATAAAACAAAAATCTATTTGCTTCACCGCAAAATATTGGTTAAACTATGGACATGTGATTTGGTAGTTGCCTAGCAACCATTAAAAAAAGATAATACAAGCTGCTCTGTCTGAGCAGGGCAGGGTTAAAAAAGGCAGTGCAGTGCAACTAGCGTTTAGCCTTTTGCATCAAAGTGTACCTCATTTGCATCCACCAGCACAAGCTTAAATAAACGGCACGCCACCTCTGCCATTTTTTTTTTTTTTTTTTCTCAAAGACACTTTATAATTTGCCTCTCAATCACACATTTACACACTTACACACAGATGGCGGCGAGCTACAGTGCATTCAGCTATCATGCTATTATGCAGCGAGCTATCTGACCATTGGGAGCACTGAGGGTTCAGTGTTCAGCTTTTGCCCAAGGACACAAATCGTGCTGTATTATTGTTCAATATGAACATAACTCTCTTGGGATACTGGGCTGGTAATGTGGGGATGGGGATAGTTGTATCTTTCCTATGGCTGTCACATGTTTTATTCCTCTAACTGTATTTACAGGTGACAATTTTAGCTGGATTTATACCTCTGTGTTTAGAGGTTTTGGCAGTTATTTTGCTACGCTAATGCCTCCTCAAAAAAGTAACTAAACACCTGAGCTAAAAACTTCCAAGGCCTTTGGAGATCATTGAAAGCGAAGACAGCATATAGCAGTTAAACAATAGCTCAATAAGCTTCTCTTCTTCAGTAGCATGAGACATTTTGAAAGAACAACACATCCATTTTGTGCTGTCGTGGTGCTATCATTGTGTGAAATCAGCTGCTGAACTATAAATCAGTTCCTGCGCTGGAAGCATCTGTACGCCAGGACGCACAAGCATAAATCCACCTTAATGAGGCACCAGTGGAAATTATTAATGAGAGCTCTGATAGCATTTTGGGTGCATATTCAGGAGGCTCTTGACGCTACTCAGCACGTAGGGGCATTATGTCTCAATCGCACCCACGAAGCCTCGTCTTTTTGGACATGATGGAGTAGCCTTCATGCCCTTAAGACAAAAAAAAGCTGCAGGAGAAGGGTGCTATCAGTGGAGCCACAACCAAGTACAGGAGGCTTTATTGCTGAGGCATCGCTTAAAAAATACTTTAATGGTACCACCCAGCATGCACTGCTTTCATAGAAGCAGGAGGGAAGCAACAGCTGAGTCAGCTGAGCCAACAATATCTGGCAGGTGATGGTTTGCAGAAGCTGCAGTATTAACTGCAGTCAGGCCAGACGTTGTGTTGATGTGTAAACCGCCGTCACAGGAGGCTGAGCTGCATCTGACTCCATGGAGGGGACGTGATGATGGAGGGCAAAGGTTAAAGATGTGGTGGATGAGGGTGGAGAAAGGGTGGTCTAATTGGCCAAATGGTTTTAGCAGCATTTACTGATGACAATGTTTGTCTTCCCACAACTTTAGGCAAACATATCTCAGCAGCTATTGGATGGTCCTAAATGTATCCTACTGCCTTTGGTGAACCCTTGACTTCTCCTCCAGTGCCACCATGAGGTTCACAGTGTCACTTATTTTTTATTGAAATATCTAGAGAACTGATTGCTGTGAAATTTGGTGCAAATGTCTTCTAACTTTTTTATCTAGCGCCATTATCAGGTCAAAATTTTAAATTTGTCCAACAAACACCGACTTTCATCCAGAAGAGCAGTGTTCACGTATTGTAAGATTAAAAAGCCAAACTGTTCTTTTTTCTTAAACCCAACCACATGTTTTTGTTGCCTAGACCTAACAATGTGCGTTAGTTGTTGAGGGGGGAAAAAAAACATCAAATCGCGGTGTTGTACAGATGTAATGCATTTATTTTGAAAGACACTGTATGTAAATGGTAAACCTCGCATGTAGTATCTGGACATGGAAAGTCCACGAATGTGACGAGGTCAGAGTGAGAATTTGTTGCTTTCGAAGCTAGTGCTAGCTACTGTCATCGGAAAAGAGTCGGCAACACTGCATTTAGCTCAAAGCATTGCTTTCTAGTTCAGACATATTTCAATGTTGAAAGTTAAATGTGAAATTGTAACATTATTCTTTTCTTTTTATGGGATGATGAATTCATCAATATTTTGCAACATTAGGTAGAATACATAGAAAAGACTTCTGGTCAGGGGGATCATAAAGTATAAGGCCTGAAACTCACAATAATGAGATATGGGGCTGAGGGATGATGATGTCTGAAGCCAAGTATAAAAATTTTAAAATCAAAATCTTTCCAGACCCTCCCGAGGCGACCTCAGCAGACACTTTTCCACACAGGGAAATGCAATTGATGCATTAGATTTTAATTTGGACCTTGGAAAAAAAAGGGCTTTAAATAAAACAGGGAGCAGCTGGCTGGTCCGGACACATTAGCATTCAGGAGACAGAGGATGAGCTTTAATCGAGCTCAGAGCCAAGGATAGGCAGTTAATGGTAGAACTTCAATAAGTGAAATGAAAGCAGTTGATGGTGTCGGTGTGTGTATGTGAGAGAGATTCAATAAGAAACTGGGATGCCGTCAAACAGCTAATTAGCATACCGGTGTTTGCCAGTGAAATACTGTAGCTGTGATATTATCAAGAGAAGATGAATCACTGATGTAAGCAATAATATTAAAGCAACAATACCACCAACACTTAAGTGTCAAATATAGAAACAAAAAATATCATAAAAGCACTGATTTATGCAATTTTTTTATTAGAAAATAATACTTATTAGCTTTCTTTCCAAGAAGACTGATATCAGGGTCATACCTGTGAGTTTAGTGCTGAGTCTAAGTCAGGAGGTGGTTAGCCTAGCTTAGCATAAATACCAGAGGCAGGGGTCACACTACTCTGTGCATTAAGTATTGTACAGAGGTGCTGGGCAGATGGATTCACAGTGAAATTCACAATCCAAACATTGTGACTGCATGATTTAGACATCATAATATTAGGTTAAATGTTAAGGCTAAGTTAACGGCAGATATCTGCCATATCATGTCATTACAATGTTAAAATCATAGACTGTGGACATAGCTGCCGTGATGTCAGCCACTATTTTGTGAAATTCTGTTTTGAAGCCTTAAGTTTGGCATTTTGAAGCCAGTAGTGACCATATTTGAATGATGAAGAGGGTGGAGCTGTGGAGGAGTGGGACTCACACAAGACTGCGACGCCTTGCAGACAGCCTGTCGCTCAAGTGGTCATGCACTTAAATATGCATAACTATGGTCCTTCATAACATGTAAACTGGTTAGTTGTGAAAAATTCACTCCTGTACAGTTGTCCTAAATATTGATATTAGCTAAAGGAACCCATACCATTTATTTGTATCAGGCTGTACACGAATATCTCTGCTGTAAAGTTTGGCATTTTAACACGAGACTCTATGGGGATTTACTCTGTTTTGAGCCCCAAGAGGCCATTCAGTGAACTGCAGTTTTTGTCACTGTTGCATTGGCTTCATTTTTCAGCCTCGGAGGTTGCAGCTAGGTTAAAATAAGCCAAATTCACATTGGCTCAGTTGACATGTGTAGTTTGGTAGAAAGAAAATAGTTCATTCATCAAACGGTGTCATCATCTCTACGGCTGATATCTCCAACACTTGGCAACTCACACCAAAACAATCTAGATCGATAAAAAACACTACAGGTGCTATTTATCAACTACAACTTGATTTGTGAAGGTCTACATTTCTCTTCATTTCCACATCACACAAATAAGATACAAGTTCATTAAGAAACTTCAGACATGGTTGTAGATGTGTTATTTTAACTTTAGACTGAGTGAGACTGTTTCCCCCTGGCTATTAGTATTTTGCTAAGCTGCCCAACCACACTCTGACTCTGTACTTATTGTACTCTCAGAAAGAAAGTGAGTAAGCGTGTACACCAAAATGTCAAAGAGATCCTTTAAGACATGTCTGGAAAGCGAAGGATTACAGTGGAAATTGTTATCTGCTGTTGAATTTAGAATACTGGTTGAACAGAGGACACGTTTGAAGCCGAGATCCAGCATTGTTCCCAACAAAAAGAGCAATAATTGCATTAAAAATGACCTCTTGAAGGCTTACTTAAAAAGAAGCTGATTGGCTGCTTTAGTTAAAATTCACAGGACTTGACCTGCTGTGAGTTATTTAAAGTCAACGAAATACAAATTCAAATTAAAGCCTTTGAGTGGTGCAATGAAAAATAACATTTGAGTCTGTCTTTGTGGTGTTATAAAGACCATCTTATTATTCATCTTTTAATTTGCTGCAGTCTTCTTTGCTGCTATCACTGAAGTGTTTTAATTCTCTCAACTGCTACTGAAGTAGATGTGCTAAAGGTGTCTAATCACGCACACAAAAAGGCCGGAAATAAATATCCGTAGGACAAAACTGGTGTTTTGCACACAAGATAACAAAACTGCAGGCCCTATTAGTGACCAAAAACACCAATGACACAGACAAGAAGTTCCTCTTCTGCATGGTATTCTTATCATGCTCATTCCTGTAGCTCAGTGTTTTGGTGGAGTCCAGAAATGCTGTACCTGCACTGGAGCGCTCAAAGCAATAACTCAGCTACACAGAGGAGCTGTCAGCTTCCTGACATCATGTCCAGGACTCCCAAAGCTCTCCCTTCCCTCTGACTGATGAAACTGCAAAAACAAACCCTCCCTTCTTAATCAGGCAACAAGCTTCAATTTATGTTGAACACAGGGAGAGAGGTACAAGTGTTCATTGTGCAGAGTTCAGAGGGAGTTGAGTCAGAACAAATTAGCTTTTGATTGTCTCCAGGCTGCACTTTAAAGGAATAGTTTGGAGTTTTTGAAGTGGGGCCGTATGGGGTACTTCCATAGTCCATCCATACTGAGTGTGTAACATACATACTAAGCAGACTTCTCTCCAAGTCCTGCTCAACAGTCAGACTGAGGAAGTCTTTTTGCCCCATGCAACAAAGGCGAATTTATACTTTTGTGTTACCTCTATGCGAGTGTCACTCTGCAGTTACACCTCCAAAACACCAGTCAGCAATTGGGTTTCTGTGAAGTGCTTTAAAATGTAGTCAGTACAGAGCACACCAAAAACACACATTAAACATGGCTTAATAGCAACAATTTCATACACAAGTTCCCAATTCAGCTCAGTTATGACTTGCAGTATTCACAGACACAGCATTTGTCTTTATCTGGACACATTTTCCCCACAATTACAACATGCTAATGCTATTAGCACAAGCCAATGGCATTTTACATTGTATAAATTAGCCTAGTGGCTAGCAGAGATTTCATCTACTTATATGAAGCCAGGGACAACAGCAACATTTAACAAAGGTAACATTACTGAATTCAGCTCCATTACAACTCACAAGGTTCACTGACAAAACAACTATTTTACACTAAACACGTTTTCCAAACACATACAACATGCTAACGTTATTAGCACAAACCCATGGCACTATACATTGTATAAATTAGCCTAGCGGCTAGCAGAGATTTCCTCTACTCATATGAAGCCAGGATAAATCATACACAAGACTTAAAATGCTATTTTTGTGGAGGCTTTATTGTCTTCACAATTTATTGTTTCTTATGTGAAATTAATGTCACCACGACATCTGGTTATACTTTTTTGGGAGGTGTACATCAGGCTATGGCATAGGCTTTACGTCAACGCAGAGCCTACACCATAGCTTCAGCGTTGATTCAATGCAGAAATATAAATTCCCTATAAGACCAGCGTTCTATAGTACTATTCTAAAGTACAATTGAGGAGCTAACTGTGACGGAAGTGAGACCTGTGATCATAAAAGTCACTCTTACAACCATTACTCAGATTGGCCTATCTTCTATAACAAATTAAGTAGCGAAAAAATTACCCCACATTTTTCTGGGGACGACCTCAAACTCCCTCAAGGACCCCTGGTTGAGAACCACTGGTCATAACTTGGGTTGCCGGCCTGAAACACATTAAAAAACCTTTAATTCTTTGATGAATTTGTGAAGTCCGTCTGCAACAGAGCCTCTCAGACCAAGTCAGAGAGTAGATCTTTGGACCAATCACATGCCCCCTTCTCATCATCAGGGGAGTAACAATTAGACCCATCCACACTCCCCTCATCAGCCATCTCACTGTCACAATTTCCTGTTTGTGCTGGACCTCTCTGTGATGATGTGAGAGTTTGATCCATCTCCCTGCTGCCCTTCCTAACAATAACCCAAATTACTGCTGCTGTTATCAGTCTGCCTTTTTCCTCTGAGACTCACACTCAGTCGTCTCTCAGCAGCAGGAGTCGGAGGAACGATTACTTCATTGTCTTCACTATCACAATCACTTGAGTCAAATTTGTGTTGGATCTTTCTGGTTGACCCTTGAGCCCCCCTCTCGACGCCCCTTCGTGGGGTAAATCTGCGTCTGATAGATGTCAAACGCCACGCAGAGTTTTCTTTTGTAGACTCTCTGCCACACTGGGACAGCTGGTTAGCTGTGACACAGTTTAATTTACAAAGAGAAGAGGTGGCGCTTGCTGTCTTTTTACTGTCCAATTCAGGCAGACGTCTGTAAAAAGCACCAGAACCTTGACTGTCAGGCTGTGAACCGACTTCAGGTAATGTCAAGGTTCTGTGTGAGCCTGTCACAACACCTACTTTTACAATGGGGGTGGGCTGACAGGGAGGGATGAAGTCAAGATTGTGTGTCTGTTGGAATTAAACTGTCTCTGTTAATGCGTTTCTTACATTTCAGTGTCACTTTGTCTGGTGTTGAATGTGTCGCCTTTTCATCCTCAGGTGCTGTTTTTTTTTTTGTTTAGAAAGCAGTGGGCGAGCTCCTGTGGTTGTCCTGACAGATTCTGCATGTGTGTTGAGTTTGTTTGTGTTCCCATCAGTTATGAATGAGCTACTGAATAGGTCTGCCAAACAATTATAGGTGTCCCCTTCAAGCTGCTCTTCTTCTTCATTTTTAAAAGACAGAAAACTTTCTTTCTTATCCTCCTGATTACACTCATGGAAACAAATGTTTCTGGCTTGACTCGTGTTTGCACAACCAAGGGGATTCTTACATACCTGCCAGTGGCGTAGCATAGTCGTGCTTTCGAATTTTTTTTTTACTGAGAATGAAGCCTTTTGCTTGCGGTTTTTGGTTTGCAGCGTGCCACACATTTATCTTCTGTTTACCATTGTCCAATCGGATGATTTGAGAGGCGGGCCTTCTGTGTTAGTCACAACAACAAGTTAATAGTTGGTAAACAATGGAGGAGAAACTGGCAGCAGCAGCTGCTGGATACCCAGAGCTATACGGCCTAATGATAGACAGCAGGTTGTCAAACTGCCTCCGAGTCATCCTAAAATATGTCTGGAAACAGCCATCATCGAGGAGAAGCTCCTGGACCAACTGGTGGTACTCCCCGTGATCCACAATCTTTTTTAGGGTCTCATGTACCCACACAGATCGGGGTTTGAACTCTGTTTATCTCAGGCACAGCCATGGGGTGCCAATTTGAGGGCACAAAAAATGTAGCATGTGTACAGCCTTTGAGTCTGAGAGGGAAGAGGGGGAAATTAGGTAGTTTAATACACTGGTTGACTCACCATAACACCACTGTATTCATATAATACTCTTATGTCAATACAGGCTACAGTCAAAATGATCTTACATGTCAATAATAATGCATGTTGCTAACCCCAAAATACAGGGGCTCCCTTATTACCCCCTCCTGTTACCCACTCATTGTCAGGTTGTGGTCAACTTCTAGCAGGGTGTGCTTTGGTTGTTTATCAGACAGATTTCTCTTGTAGATTAAGGTTAGTGTTAATGTTACCTTTCCAGCCTCGTGGCTCTAAACCACAGTTAGGAGATTTTTGGTTTCTTTAGTTTAACTTAATTAGCTTTAGCCTGGCTCGTGGCTGGTGAACAAAATTCATCATATAGACATGTAACATTCGGCCTCTGTCTGTGTATAAGACTTCATCGTCCCTGAAGTAAAGTGTGTCCCTGGAGAGTTTGAATCTGTGATTCTTTGTCAGACCTACAGAGGACACCCCAGGCATCAGAGCTCTGACCTTTCAGCTGAAGTATTCTGTCTCTGTTATAACTCTTATTATTCTGTTCTATCACTCTATTAAATAACACAGAAGACAACTTGATCGTTTCGCTCTTTGTTTGTTTTCTTATTATAAACTATTGAAAAAAACATAGTCATGAATATTATATTCCAGATCTGTCAGTATATTCCCCTAAATCCTTCACACTGGACCTTTAAATACTAAAGACAGGAGATAAACTTGTCATGTTGCAGTTAAGATAGAGTCAGAGTTACCTTAAGTTTCGTTTTAGATTGCCACCCTGCTTTGGTTGCTAAGGTCTTTTGTGCAACAGTCAAGGGATTCCTTAAGTTTAGGACCAACACGAGGAGAAACTCATAAATACTTAAGTGAACATTTTAAGGAAACCTTAAGCAGAAGACTT
>JAPZEB010000006.1:29748362-29759547 GCA_029783705.1 Chaetodon striatus
GTCATGCACATTAAGGGGGATGGGAGGGGTGGGTGACAGTTTGATTGACCTATCACCGTCCATTTGTTTTATGCGGAGTGCTCAGGATGTTTGCCTGGAGTTTTTAGAGCCCTACCCGTTCCACAGGTGACTGACATTTTTTACTTTTATATCAGTGCATGCAATTCAGTGACCGTGATAAGGCTGTAACGTGGATTTCTAGTTATTTTGCAAAAATGGCCTCAGAATAGAGTCCATACCATGCCTTTAAGAGGCACCTTTTTCCCACTATTCTTCCGTTTGAAAGGAGATAATGACGTCCTAACGTGTCACACTGAATTTTAAAATATGTGTATCGTGTCTGTGTGCTCAGATTTGACTGAGTTATGACTCGCTGAGGAGAATGATTTACAGTTTTATAGTGATTTAATTTGCTCACGAGCTGTGTGTCACAAGCGCTGCTGCTCTGAATGCTGATTGCGTTGATAAGTGGGCCAAATCAATGGGCCAAATACAATAACTAACCTCCCGTTGCTTTCAAACCACTTCTAATAATAGTGGTAATTTGTAACGTTATTATGAATCTCTAAGTAATAAAGTGAGGACAGCAGTGACGTTTCTTGGAACATCACAACTGAAGTCCAGAGTAAAGTTGGTCAAGGCTCTGCATTTGTAACGTGGCAGCGAGATGGAGGTGGATGGTGAATTTATACAGTGTTTAATTTATTGATCTGAGTCAGCTTGACGTTTGTGATTCCATATTAATGGGCCAACTCTCTCAGACGGCATTTAATTTGGTGTTATCAGAATCACTAACAGGAACACAGCTGTGCTGTCTCATCAGCCATGCCGAGGGAAAAGAAGGAGAGCGAGCTGGGACCTTAACAAATCAGCTGCAAATGACAAGACTGATTTGATTTTTCGTTTTGGCATGGAAGAGGAGCATATTTTCAGGCGGAAAATGGGAAAGGGTACATTAATTCATTAGCATGAAATATAACTTTAGGTGGAATCTGGAGTTGTTATCGATGCTCTGGGGAGAGGCAGTGCTGTGCGCCGCTCGCAGCTCAGATGAAAAATCCGAACCAAGGTTGTGCAAATTGAGTTGGGCGCACCCTGACTGACACACAGGATGGATGGCTGTCGTAGCTGGCAGTTTGCCGCGAAAGTCATACCCCAAAGTCCTCTAGTCCTCTGCTTTTAAATATAGAAGACCATATGTCCAGAGCAAATGGAGAAGGAGAGGACCAGTGCCAGACTTGCAACAAACAGGCCTGAGATATTGGACTGACACTTTATTATCTGATGCCTGCTTTTTATTGCATCTTATTTTATTACGTTTATTGTAATACGCCTTCATTGTGTCAGTGATTATGATGGCTTCTCTAATGTCTGTCACAGCGTCTTCTTCATAGTTAATAAAACAGAAAATGAGTTTACAGTCATGCTAGCGGCTCTGTGTGCTGTACTTGAACTAAACGCTCACATCAGCATGCCCTTTGTGTTCATCTTAAATCTGACTTTAAGACGTGTGCTTACAAGGATGATTACAATGTGAAAACCTGCAGTGCAGAAACAGTGAGGATAGACTCTGAATGAAGAACGGACATGCATCCAGGAGTTTAACTTCTAAAGTGAAAAATATTTGCAGGTTTTTGAGGGAGCGGGAGTACAGTATGACGTCCAAGGTACCCTGGGTGCATTGGTGGCTGACGTTCTGGGACACCATGTCAACTTCAGCCTGTTACATGCATTGTCTGTTTTCAAAATACAGTTAGCATACAGTTAGCATACAGTCTCTTTCAAAATAAATGCATTACGGCAGTGCAACACCGGAAATTGTTTTTTTTTTTCCTTTAACCACGCACATGTGGTTACGTTCGGTTGGGTTTAGGAAAAAAGAACAGGGTTTAGCTTTACAATCTTACTGGTAGCGAACACCAGCCTCCCAGATGAAAGTTGGTGGTTGTTGGACTGATCCACCACCCCTCCCACCCACCCTATTTGGACTTCCAGTGTCTTAACTGTTGTTGTTGTTGTCCTGCTGTGTTTTCCCCTGATGCCGCTTTGAAACAATTATGTTGACCGGCCGTGTGTCATGCAGACATGAAAGGATGGCATTTTTTTGTCGGTGTTTAACACCAGAAGTCACTGACCAAGCACCTGCTTTCGATGACTTTAAAGTGAGACTGGGTGTGATATGAGGCAAAGTCAGTGAATAACCAAGTGGTTGCAAAGGATGAATAAAACAGCTGATGTTCTTCCTGAACTATCGCTATGCTTCATCTTAGAGGTGAGATATTTTTATACTACGTGCACTCAACTATACTTGAGTGCTCTGTGCAAATTTTTACTTCTTCTGCACAACATTTGAGATGGGCATATAATTATTTTTACTCCTCATTTACTGTAGTCACCAGTTACTCTGTAGCTGATTGCTTCTGCTGCAGTGCATTTAAACTATCTGCCAGTACAGCTGCAAAATGAACTACATTCACCAGCTAGTCACTAACTTTGTCTGTCTCTCTGTGTTGGGCAGGCAGTGCACAGAGAGTTTATCAGAGCTGTTTCTTGCTGGAAACAGCTGCCTGCTTCTGCTGATAGAGACTCTAATGAGTGAAGTGGGAATGAATTGAAGACATAAAAGCCATAAAACCAGAACAAAAAGCTGAAAGACGCCAAAAAGCTTTGTACAGCTGTGGGAAAGTGAGTGAGGTAGTAATCCTCTGTGAGTTTGTCACTGCGTGGCCCCGTGCCTTTCATATAAACATATTTATCATGCTGTTACCCAGTGTTGTATTTTGAACTTTGTTGCCAGGACGACCGTTTTGTTCACATTCAGTTCACACCTGGTGCCCTACTTTCCACTGAAGCCTCTCCTCTGCAGGACTTTCACAGAAACCCTCCATAATGGACAAATGCCATAAAACATCAAAAACTAGTAAGTCAAAACTGAACTTTTATCACAGAGTTCTGTCCTGTGAATTCATGACATCACTTTTCATTGCTATGCAGATGACACACAGCTCAGCCTCTCTGTAGAGATGAGTAAGGATTGCTCTGCTGAACACTGTCACTGTTTTCAGGATGTGAAAATCTGGAAGCCACACAGCTTCTTGCAATTAAAGGTCAAGTGTGTAGGATTTAGAGAGATATTTTGGCAGAAATGAAATATATTGTAATAAGGATGTTTTCTTTGGTGTTTAATCACCTGAAAATAAGAATCAGTGTGTTTTTGTTACCTTACAATGAGCTGTTTATGTCTACATAGGAAGCAGGGACAAAACACCTTGAGTTTTTTTACTTAAGTACGACACTAAAGACTTGCTTTCACCTTAGCTGAGGGACTTATACAGTTGCACAGAATCTCTTAAAAGGTGTCTTTAGTAAAGGGAAAATGTTAACTCGTTTACAGCGTTGAAGGAGCCTTTACAGCGGTAACATTTTCATGGAGTTTGTTTGCTTGAACTCACGCTTATAATGCCTGTTATTGTCTCACAAAGTTGGCGTATGTAACTTCTAGATGATTACAATCATAGCAAGCACAAACTAGTAACTAAATTTGATCCCCAAATACCAGAAAACAGAAAATGATTGTAAGAAGAAGCAATGACAATTAAGTCAGTCAAATTTAAAGTGTGAAATCAAAAGTGTATCCACTTGGTTCTCCTGGTCGCAGAACACTCTTCTCAGGGTGTGTTCGTTTTTTTTTGCCTTGCTTTGGTTGCTAAGGTCTTCTGTGCAATAGTCTGGGGATTCCTTAATTAAAAGACCAAGGCAAGGAGAAAACCATAAATACTTTTTACATTTTAAGGAAACCTGAGGGAGAAGACTTGAGGGTGTTTTGTGCAACCACTTGTATTTTCAGGAAATCAAGGCCTTTAAGGAAAATCTTAACTTAGGGTGTTTCGTGCCAACTGGTCCTCGTGTATGGACATTACCATGCTGCACTGCCATGTTTCCACAGTAGCCAAGAATGGACAAACCAAACACTGGCTCAAGATAGGGCCTTTCAAGTTTTCATATCTGCCACCATAGTTAGCAGCACCTCCATGACGAGCGGTACTGGAAAAACGCTGAATATTTAAGATGAAACTGCTTTATTCAGTGTTTCTATCAGTTTAAATCACAGGCTTATTCTTTTATTTGGAGAGTATAAGACCTTTGCAAATAATTCGGCTCCGAATAAAAACCTCAGAGAAGGTGAGTACATATTAGAAGGTGCTGGGCCAGCACCCTGTCTCCGACATGCCAAACAATATCAGAGACACACTCAGTATTTTTGCATCACATTAGAGGAAATCGACTGATCTCAACTGACCCCTTTCGATACAAAGGAGCATTGGCTCTACTCCGAGCTCCCTCCGGATGTCTGAGCTCCTCCCCCTATCTCTAAGGCTGAGCCCAGACACCCCACAAGGAAACTTATTTCGTCCGCTTGTATCCGCGATCTCATTCTTTCTGTCACCACCCAGAGCTCATGACCATAGGTGAGGGTTGGGACGTAGATGGACCCATAAATCGCAAGTTTCGCCTTGTGGCTCAGCTCCCTCTTTACCACGGCGCAGCGGCCGCACCAAACCTCTGATCCATCTCAAGCTCCATTCTACCCTCACTCGTGAACAAGACCTTGAGATACTTGAACCCCTTGCTTGAGGCAGCAACGCACTCCCAATCCAGAGGGGGCAACCCACCGGTTTCCAGCAGAGAATCATGGCCTGCAATTTGGAGGTGCTGACTCTCATTTTGACCGCTTCACACTCGGCTGAAAACCTCCCCAGTGCATGCTGGAGGTCACAGTGTGATGAAGCCAACAGAATCACATCATCTGCAAAAAGCAGAGATGGAATTCTGAGGCTTCGTTCATTTGGTTTTATTTCCTGTTTTACTCTCAGACTTTATTTTTCTCTTGAATATATTTCCTGCAAGTCAGTGTTTAAAAGTGCATTGAAATATTATTATTATATGATCAATATCTTATCAGTGACATGGTGTGTGTGCTCTCATTTTGCAGTTGCTCCATCCAAAAAAAAATTTGTGCTGTATAAGATGCCAGAAAACTGGACTACACTTCCTGTGCATTCTACTCCTCAGGCCACTGGGTATCGTGACAGGGTTGCAGTTTACTCAATGAGCAGGAAAGACAGCAGTCTTATTTATGAGGGTTATATTTGTCCACCTGCTCCTGAAGAGCTGCCCACGACAGGGCTGCTGCGACCACCGAAGGAGGAAAGCTTTTCGAAGAAATATAAAAGACTACAAGAGACTATTACAGCCGAGGCCAAGGCTGAAACTCAGAAGGAAATCATCCCAAAAGATGAAAATAAAAGCATGGCAGATTCTGCAGCGAGTAGCGCACCTGGGCAAGGTGTTGTAGCTAAACAGCCAAGGACCATGCCAGGCTGTGAAGATGCAGCTGATGAGTCAAAACAGCTGTTAAAAGCAGAGGCTTCAGGCACCAGTGGTAAAACAAGTCATCAAAATATGTCTTTGCAGAGGACGGCATCCAACACAGATTATTTGCTTCCAGATGAAATCCTCGACACAAGAGAGAGTTTACTCCCAGTCCCACCTGAAGGAGTGACGAATGAGTTTTCAAGTGGTTTTCAACCTTGGTATACAGTGGACACAGAGCTCTGGAGGTTATTGTGTGACCCGGATTCTTCTTAACAGTCTGGCTTGCCCTGACCTGCTGACAAGTACCACAATTCTGACCTGGGTTACTGTGAAGGCTAAGACTGTTTATATATTTTGTGAATAAATACTTTGAGCAGCAAGTAACCTTTGCTTTTCTGTCTTACGCTTTATCCTGGAAAAGATCTTCACGTGGAACATCCAGAATTCTCACTATTTACCATCTGTATAGAATCAAGAAAACACAGATACTCAAATCTTCTACGCCAAGGGCAGCCGTTTGCGTTGTGTCTTGACACAAAAAGGGGTTGACCCTAGGTTAGGTAAAAAAAACATTTGGTTGGGAAAAGATCACAGATGTTGAAAATGGTTTAACTAATACTATAATAACATGGCAAACATCCCCTGTTTGACTAATTTCCACCTCTCATGGACTACACCTGTCTTTCTTTGTGAAGATGTTGGCCAACAGGGTGACAGTTTGACTGTCGCCTTTTCTTTTTGCTCTCCTGTCTTTCTTTTCTTTCTCTTCATTTTTTTAGGTACCCAGATTTTTCCTTTTGATGCTGAGACATGACGCTCAGCTCCACTGACACTCTAACAAATACCGCTCACATCTGGTCTGTCGCCAGGACTGAACTATTTCATGTATATCAAATCTGGACTGATATATCGATTTAACGATCATCGATCCAGTGTCAGCGATGCAAAGTGAAAACATCAATCTATATCATCATCTTTAGGATACGTTTTAATTTTGAAAGCCTGTGTCACTGTCAAATTCTATTAATGACGGCAGGTAAATCATTTTCTATTGAATAAAAAAATGTTAATGTTTTAAGGACCCTGTCAGATGGGGGCCCATTGTTGTGGTATATATCCACCTTCCCCTTCTGACCACCCTGAGCTGACGTACATGCTCTGTTATGCGGAGGGGTTTACACTGGAGTTGCTGGAAAGTCCAGTACTGGTACTGTCTGTCATCTTGACACTGCCCAGTTGTCGTATTTTGACACTCTGGGAGTGAAACCAAGTTGAAACTGTAACTTCACCCTTTCCTCTGTTTTTCAATGCTTGAGTTTGGCTGAAATGCATTCACAGCTGCTCCCAGTGAACAAACCCATTGTTACAGACGAGTCCTGGGGGCCCACGACTGCTCTGCATTGAAATGTACTGTACGTATACATATGAGTAAAAACTTGTCAAATCATTGCAGTTATAGCTACAAGAGTACTTTTTTTGCTTCGGAAATGGCAGTAACTTCACTATGCTGAGGGTCAGGAGTGTTTCTAATGCAGTGTGCTTTTTTGGAAGCAACAATTTGCATCAGCTGTTAATGTGAAAAATATTGTGAATCTGGGACCATGATACCACAAGTGCAGCAGCACATCACAAAAGTGTTGTGAAAGAAATTATGCAATTTGTGATAATATTGTTTTTAATGAATAATGAATGCTTTTAAGAGATTGGTGTGAGATTAATGCCGCATCAGACGTGCTCTCAGACAGCGTTTTAACAAGACAAAGGGCTGCAGCAGTGAGGACTAAGTGGTTGATTTGGTAAATACACATCCAGTTAGCTTCCCCAGCCACGATAAAGTGCAGAGCACAGCTGCTTCTTTAAGCTTAAGCATCTGCTTCCAGTAGAAAAGCTTATCCAAAGCCAGGGGGACAGTCCTGTATGAGGCTGGAGAATTGCTTGTGCTGATGGCATGGCTTAAGATAAAAGGTCAGTTCATAAGTGACAGAAAAACATATTGTCTCTGAGTTTTCTGCCTCCACACTGTTGCAATTTGTGATGTTCACTGCATTGGAAAATTTGCAATCAAACAGTTCAACAAGATGTCCCTCCACAAATATTGTTTCTGTACCAAGTTCACAAAACACACCGTGGAAAGTTTTCATTAAAGTAGTTTTGGATTAAACATCACACAAACTTAATCTCACATAACCAAAATCTTTAATGCTGCTGCTTCAGTACGGCAACACGAACACGGAGCAGCTTGTTCTCCTTCCCTGCACACTGCACTTTTATTTTGGTGCCTCTTAATGGGTATTGATTTCCTCCATACAGGTTTGATTGATTTTGGTTGTCCTTCCTGAATCAGGAGGCCAGAGATTAAAGTCCTGACCCTGTCACACACCAAGAACACACACAACTGGTTCACTTGTGATACCACACCATGACTGTAATCAGCCTAAAGGTCATATAGTGAGTCCCAAGTTCCAATACTGTCTGTGGGGGCAAAGATCTCAGTCCTGTGATTCTCTCTGTAATCTCTAATTCTCTTGTCCTTCTTTTGTACACCCTAGAGACGTTTCAATTTCGACTCTCTCTCTATGGTTTTAATGCTGCTCTCTCCACAGGCCTCTTGACAGTGTTGCCAGTTTTGTATTAAAAGTGAATTTGGTTAGTTTTTGTAGTTTTTAACCCCTGTTCAGACCAAAGATTTGCGACAAGACAAGTTGAAACTTGCAACAACATGCAACACGCCCTTCTGCAATGCTCTAAAAACCCTTCCAGTTAACACCAAAGCAACTAGATGTGATGCTGTATCATTTCTATGCAACATCTCTCTGTACTTCTGTTCTGATTTGCAGCTTTTCAGGTTTATTTAGTGGCTGAAAATAATTTGTAGCTTCTTAAAACACTAATTAGTGAGATACTGGCCACAGCTGCATTTGTAGTAGTGATGAAACTGCGAACATCATAAACAAAACCAGCATCAGATGGGCTGTATATTTAATAAAAACGCCACCGTCCAACACTGGCACACGTGAGGATGGAAACAGAGGGCTCGGCGGGGGTTCACACTGCTGCAGCTTTTCTCTGCAATATTCTAAAATGGTTTCGTCCTGTCACAAATCTTGGGTCTGACCTGGACTTTAGGGGGCAGAAAAACAACAGCTGACGTATTATCACTGTAAAAAGTTGTTAGTTAGCTGCTAATTGCTTCAACTTTGCAATCTTTGTCTGCCGTTTGGTGCCGGACCAGCAGAGTATAGTGGGTTTATTAAAACTCTTTCGGTGCCCGCTGCAGCTGTTAATAAAGCAGATAAATTTGCGGGCTGTAGAGCCAAAACAATGAGCTAACAGAGGCTAAATTAGCTCTGTTGAGCTGAGCAGAACTGCAGAGTTAGATGACAATTTAATGTAGATTCGTCACTATGATTGACACCCTGTTGTCCACTGGTGCTCTGTGTTTTTTGCCTACTAGCACCCAGTGTCTCAGGAATTCACTGTCTGTCAGTGGGTCAGATGTCTATAATATCAGGACACTGTCTCTAGCTTCTGGGTTTACTTTGGGGGAATGCAACCCACTGAGTACACACAGTAGTGTTTCTCCTGCTGTCTCTGCTCGCAAGTTCCTGCTCAGGCTAGTAGAGAAATCCAATAGGGATGAGGCAGAGGCAGATTCAATCAACAGACTAAGGCCCAATTCCATCTCGACCCCTTAAATCTTCCACTTGGTATCGAGTGCCCTCGTTTTCCCTTGACGAGGGAAGTGAGAAATATTAGGGTAGAGACCTTTCCCTAGGAAATGAGACGCCACTTCATACAAATCAGTGTGGCCGATGTGCAGGCATACGTCACGCTTAGTTTACCTTTAACATTGCATGTTAGCATGGTGACTTCAGCATTTGTCTCAGCCTCACAGAGCTGCTTGTGTGGCTGTAGAATCTTTCTGTTGTTGATTCTTGTTGCTAATTATGTTAGATCTTGTGTAAAGCCTATCCAGGAGATTGGAGGCCGTTACAGCAGCAGAATAATTCCTGTTCTCAAATGAGACGTCCAACAATCACATGGATGTGATGTTCAGGTGCCCACATCCTGCAGCAGATTCGCCTGGTTAAAGAAGGGAGATTTATTTTATCTTTTAAATTTTCTTCCCAATGAATATTTGCCTTTATTTGAAATTTGAATTGACTGAACTAAAATTCTTGTGCCTCTCTGGCTCTTATCTGCTGTTGTTCCTGCCACTGTGTGTCTTCTTCAAGCTGAATCAGATAGTACAGGGATTTGTCTCTTCCCGCTCCAAGGTCAAGGATAATAACTTACTCAGTGGATAACTGGATTACAGGCATTCATGTTTGCTTGGTCATTCACTTTCAGCACACACACACACACACACACACACACACAGGTGAAGCGTGACGTAAACAAAATCATCGTCATTGCCAACGATTATCTTTTGCACAAAACCCCGATCTTTAATTTTCAGAGCACGCAGACTTTACTCCTACGAAGTCGAGCTATCGCTGAATCAAGCTGCTGCAGTTTGTATGATTTATTCTTCTCTAATTGCCTAACTCCAATATTAATAAGTTTTCTCGGCCATGCCATAATAATCCCTGCAGAAAAAAAATTATCAAGGAATTACATATGGTGCAAACAAACCTACTTTTTTTTTTTTTTAATAAATGACTTTATAATCCATCAGAGGAGTACAAATGTCATTTCACCAGACAGACACAAGACAAGGCAAGAATAGGGCTCTGACTCTTTACTTATTTCCCCAGCTGTCAAGTCTCAGACACTAAATCCATCTCTGTGCTAGCTGGAGCTCTTCTGCAAAGTCTTAGCAGTAGATTGGTATGAATGGCTGCACTCTGTTTGGATGCCCTGCAGAGTTTCACTGATGAAGAGCATTGACATTGCAGTCATAGTGCTGAATTACCGTTTGTGTTTATGTGGTGCATGTTAAAGGTGCCACATGTCTACTGCGGCATTCAAATATTGCAAAAAGAAAGTGTGTCAGCAAACTGAAGGACCAGACACAGCAAGCTGATGGTCTGCACAGTAAATATCATTTGTTCTTTCAACACTGTGTTGAGTTGTTGATGTGCTAACTGGCTAACTAGCATCTTTATTCATCCTGTAGGTCTTACGGTTTTCCTTTTTGAATAATGAGTACAGACTATGCCTGCTGGCAGTGGTGTAATGTAAGGAAGTAATAATACTTTTTTACAATACTTCTGTATTTTTTGGGAACATCTATACTTAACTTTTTGTATTTCAACGTTCACTTTTACTCCACTATATTTATATAAAATAAATGTATACTTTTTCTTTAATACATTTCTGTGTATTGGAGTTAAATGATCTTACTCTAGTTTTCCTCCAGTATTCTATGTTTTAAGCATTTACCTTCCGTCATAATTACAATAAAAAAAATCGAAAGGTATGGCAAATTAGTGGCCCTAGCTTGCAAGTTAGTTAATAGATTAATCACATAGGGGCAAAGCTGCAATTTCTATATCCCGTTCAAGCCCAGGCTGCATGTCAGATTAGATGCCACATGCTGGTGACTACACTTCACTTGACGATGATACTGACTTCATGATGGAAGCAGAAAATAGCGTCCCAAAACAGAGAGGCTGAAGAATGATTTAAGGAGATAAAGATCTGTGACAGGTAAATGCAGTGCAGTGTGTCAGCCAGTGGCGGCTGCTGGTCTTTCAAACAGGGGAAGCTCACTTTAAGTTGACATCATGAAATTTGTCATATTGTAGCGAGGCAGTAACTTATAAAAGGAACATTTAATTGAAGCCGTTTTTCAACCACACTCATG
>JAPZEB010000006.1:29792578-29803687 GCA_029783705.1 Chaetodon striatus
ATCCAAAAATTAATCAAAATTTTATGAGTGGTGTCGGTCTGATCTTAGCCCGACTTTTATCCACTGAGGCGGAAATGTCTGAGAAGCTTTTGCCAAGAGGCCAGATGATCTTCATAAATAGAGCTGATGGGCGATAATGTTCAGTCTTCTATGTGCTGTTGGGTTATAGAGATTGCCAGACCATAATACAACATAAAATTACACCAGTCAGATATTCTGCCCTCAGTATCTATCCATCTGCCTGCTAATGCATTCAACACCAGCTACGATGTCCATGTTTGCTGCGGCGTACATCATTAAGCTGAGTATATGTTGATTCAAACGAAGTTTGAAGGCTCAAAGTATTTCTGCCCGGGTCACACACATCTCGCCTGATAGCTGAATGCTTAATATTTAATGTATAACACAACCCAGCAATCTGTGAACACAAACGGTAATATATATGAGCAAACATGCAGCCATGCAGATTGAACCGAGCTGCTCTGTGAATCAGAGGACGTTTGGCTGGATAAGGAGCTGAGGACCTCTTGACAACAATAAGACTCCATATCTGTCGCTCTGCTTCCCTTCCCTTCAGATTGGTTTGGGGGTGGGTGGAGGTGACTGCAGAGTCTGTGTGGATGAGATGAAGTGTTTATGTTAGAGTGTTTGACAGTAAAGCAATGAGAAACCATTCATGCTTAAGCCCGCGTCAGCTTTTCTGTATTAGTGGCCAGTTTGGGTTTTTGTAGCTGCAGAATCAGAGCACTGGTATGTTCAGTTTGTATGTATGACACTGGAGCCAGCAATCTGTTTACTCAAGGCTGTGCTTATGAAAACCACGACTCTCTAATACTATGACAAAGATATTTCTGTCCATTGTCCTCATTTATGTGGCAGCCATGCTTGATTTACCATATGTCATTATTCAGATTGGGGATTTCAGTAGATGGAAATGAACTTGTTGGACCAACCCAGTCTGACTTCAAAGGTATTGAATAGTGGCACTTGGTTTGTGACTTCCGACATCAGACACCAACGAAAAAACCTGTCCTTTCAAGTTGGCATGATGCCTGTCCGTTATTGTTTAATGGCTAAAGTTAAGGGAGTGGAAGTCCTCGTAGGGCAGGCGAGAACAGTGGTGGATGGCCCAGCAGCCAGAGTTTCACCTGTGAGGCCAGTGTTAGCTTCCAATAAGATTGTAAAGCCAAACCCTGTTCTTTTTTCCTAAGCCAAACCACATGTGTGTGTGTGTGTGTGTGTTGGCTAAACATAACTGTAGAAATGAGCGTGTGTGTGAGTCAAGGGTCACACTGACTTAGAACAAAGTGCAGGATTTGTTTTAGGTTTTTAAACAGACCAGGTAAATACAGTCGACATACCGCGTCTTCCTGCATGGCTGAGCTGACTGAACAACGAGCATGCTGATTGGCTGGCCGTAAAAGGAACTACAAGTACAGTGGCTCAAAGGGGACAAATAGAATAAACATTTGGCTTGATGATCTACAGTAACCATGCACGTTTGTTGTGGAAGGAAAGAAAAAAGTCATTGTGTGTGTTGTACTGACGCAGAGCATTTATTTAGCAAGCTGTACATTTCCTGTGAAAATGAAAGAGTATTTTGAAACTAGACGATGCCTTTAACAGGCAGAAGTTGACACGGCAACACGATGACCAACACACCCAGGGTACCTGGCACTTAATATCTCGAAGTGGAAAGTCCATGACCAAATGTTAATGTGTGACAAAGTTGGAGTGAGAATGTGTTGGCTGGACAATTACATTAAAATAAAAGTACAGGTTTATATCATCAAAAGAACTTCAGCTTGAAATACTTTAATTTCTGTCCCATTTACCTATCCTGTCACCTAGTCACCTACCCTGCTGGTGATATTACCTTGGAGTAGAATTAATCATTTCAAAGAAGTAATGAATTTGTTGTGAAAATGTGGCTTGATTTGAAAAAGACTAATGATTTATGATTAAAAACAAGCTTAGTGTGCAATTTATTGCTCCATATTTGTACATCATGGTTCTCAAACTAGAGGGACTAGGCTCACATGACCGGAGGGGAACAAGGTAGATACGATTTAATAATCTGATTCATAAAGGAACAAAAACAAAACAAGTATCGTCTGATGCTTTAACCCAATTGCAAGAAAAAAGTTTGTACGTTTCATTTCTTCAAACCACCAATATGTTAAATTTGTACATTGATAAGTTATGTATTGTACGGATATGTTTAAGTGAGTGTCTCCCATGTTTGACTTGTGATGACACATTAACAGGTGCACATTTTAAAGGATAAATATTTACTTTATTGCTGAGAAGTCACAGTGAATCAGCATTTCCCACCTCCTTCCCAGCAGTGCTCTCTCTGCCCACCCTGGCACACAGACAGTGTCGTAATGGAGAGGACTGTCCAAACTGTCCCGACTGGCCTTTCCAGAAAAGAAACCAGTGTCCCTGTGTGAGAGATGTGTCACAAAGAATGAATATGTAGCTTCTATTACACTTATTTATAACGCATGCATATGCTCCTAACGGCAAATACATTCACACAGAATATGCATTAGATATAATTAAAACATTACCATTCAGCACTGACGTGAACAAATTGTTATTTTGGAGGACAGAGATTCATACGATTACTACATGTGCAGTAAATTTGCTCTGGCTGTAATTGTTTTTTTTATTAAAGTGATTGCATTGACTGCATTTAATTAATCCCCTCATAATAGTACCATCAATATGACTGAAGTCTGTGGCAATTAAAATTAAAAATGCACTGCTTCAGGCGTCTTTTGTTAAGTCAGTTTTTTTTTTATATAGCCCAACATCATGAATCACATGCATGGAAGAGGCAAAATCCAACTTCATCTCTTCATGCATCGTTGGTGGATCTAAAAAGGTGTCCAATATATAAAAAAAACAACATGTCAGTGCACCCAAGAAGCTCTCAAAGTGGACTGAAATCGAACTGTGCCTCCAGTCACCTTGAAAAGATACAAGTAGATTCTAGTCAGTCGTTAAAACCGTGTCAATGCATCCATCACACATGCGCAAAATTAAGATTGACAAGTATTTACTTACCAGTTACTTCAGGCACCAAGAAAGTGTGCCAATTTTTGTCGTGGCTGAACAGTGGAGTTACAACTTTGAGTCCAAGACTTTACCCATAGACCTACATTAGGAAAGAGATGTCTGTAAATCAGTGGATGCATTTTTTCGAGTGTCACAGCCCCTGCAAAATGACTCACTATCAAGATTTGATCCATTTGGTCCGCTAACATTTGGAGAGTCTAGAACGTGCTGCAGGATTAAATCATTTAATCCCTGTTCAAGTTTGTGGAATTTAACGGAAGTAGCTTGCTTCACTGGTGGAAGTCTCTAGTGCACTTGCTCTGTGGGCCCAATGACGTGGAAGCAGCTCCAGCATTACACTAATTTAATACGCAGCAGTTGAACTATTTGGGCTTCATGTGCCACTGAGCAGCTTGGAACAAGGAGCGATGAATGGAGTCCAGCCTCCGACACTGTATGCAGTTCTCCATGGTTTGCTTTCATTTAGTGCAAGCTAAGGTGTGAATAAAACATTTGCTTCCGGGGGCAAAGCAAATTGGCAAATTTGCATCTTTACATTGCAGCGAGTCCAACTCTAGTAAACGTTGACCAGCAAATTTGCAGCCTCAACCAGTAGTAAAGACGTATGCGGGGTTCATCGTGAGAGGCAGAGATTGTTGCCATAGTTGTTGACTAAAAATCTTGCTAGTATAATGTTAGCTTTCTGGCTAGTAGCTGAGCAAAGTGGTTCTATGAGCTGAGTGGACTAGAAATATCTCCCGTTGCTAAGTTTCATCCTATTTACTAGAGCAGTGAACAACATTTCCGTTGCATAACAAACCTCATGGGGCTGTAATAACTGTTCCAGGTATCAGTAAACCGTCAGTTATAGTGTTGTGGAATGAAGAGACTCAAAACACAGGGTTAGACATTTGAGGGTTTACTCCATGAGAAAACCAAAGAATTGGTACATCATGACAATTTATAGTGTCTGAAAAACAAGCAGCATCAGTTGACACACGTACAGTACAAGCTTTACCATGCACAGATTAAAAGTTGCTTCCTGTCTGCTGACCCCCAGAGATGGGAGTATATAGTGTAGATGACCTGACATGACTCTGACCCATTTTGGTCCTGTGAGGAGAAGCAATTGTTCCCAGAACTGGTTATCTAAATAACAGGAAGCAGCAGCTGAAGTGACGGGAAGTGCTGACAGTACCTACAGTGCTTGTTTGTCAGACACTAAGTTGTCATGATGTTCCAGTTCTTTGTCTTGTGAGTAAACCCTCTAATATCAAATCCTCTGTGTCTTGAGTCTCTTTGCTCCACAACAATAGCTTGTGAAAAACATTAGATTTTGATTGCAAACAGCACTAAAATATGAATGAATAGTTTTAATTCTTCTTCTTCGGAAAGTGACCATGGTATAAGCGTGATAATGCCCTTGAGGTGTCCAGTTTTTAGAAAATAATGGCCTCCACGCCTCCATGTCACCCATAAATTCCTGATTATGGACTTGTCTGGCATTATCTGTTACTTAACTTTCCTTCTTTCTTCTTTCTGTCAAACAACTGTAGTTGGAAGAAGCCAACGTTGACTGAAGGATGGTGTACATTATGATATTTGTACCTGCAGTTACAGCAACTGTATAAGGCTATTTTAATAAACCGGTCATTACGGACATATTAGAGAAGTGTGTCATGTTCCTTCATGTTGTAATTCCTCAATGCAAAATACTGACACTTTGTATATGAGCATGTCTCAAACAGCACTGATAAAGCAAGATAATGTGTAATATGTTGAAAATATGTGTACAAAATGTGATTGGTTCTGACATTGTTTACATCTCTCTACTGATGCAAATCAAACATGCAATCTGTGTGAAGAGGGCCGATTAGCCACAGTTCGGCCTGTCTGTCTGGTGTTAAACAGTGGATCTAATTGTGTGTACATACACACGGGCGAATGCACATCATTTCTCCTTTCACAGTACGCACAAAGTCAAATGGCTATAAGGCGGGTGCACATTGGAGGACACCCAAACAGCTCGAGCATTACACACACACAGCGTCCCAGAGACAAATGCGATAAATTCAGCCAGATCGACATCGTGGGTAGAAAGCAGAAAGCACGGGCCATATGCCACTCTTCATAGGCCCTATTTAGTAGCTGTTGTCGTAGAGGATCAAAGCGTTCGCCATTGCGCTCCCTTCCAGTGAGATTTCAGTGCTGTGCAACTCTCAGCTCAGCTAAGGGATTAGGCCAGCCTTGAATTTAAAGGGGTGGGGGTGAATTTTAGCCTACAGGGGGTGGCATGTTTCTATTTATGGCATGAGCTGCATAAACTCAAGCTTGGTGTCTTGCAGGCATTCACCAGAGTCTTGGCCCTGTTTCTGAGAGAAATACTGCGGCACAATTATGCATCGACACAAAATGAGCTCCATACAGGTGTTTCACATGCCCAACATGACTGTCATTTATTTGGCATGATGAGGAGAAAAAGGGTGTAATTTCAAGAACACTAGACTTTTCCATACTAAGCATTTTTTTCTTGCCAGATTCCCCAAACTATTTTTAGGTCTATGAGAATGCTTCTGGGATGCATTGACAGTAAGAGATGTCTTTTCCATGCGTATCCATGCTTCAGCCTTTATAATTAATGGGACCCATGCTGTTTTTGTGTCTTCGACTGTCGTCTCGTGTGAAACGCAGGTGTCAGCGAGATCGTAGGGGCCCGGGGCCGGGTGTCACATTCACCAATCATACCAGAGCTAAGCACAGATTGACCAATTACATACCAGCTGTGTTCACAGAGGGAGGGGAACGGGGACGGGAGGGGGGTGCGGTAAAAGAGGATGCAGATGACAGAGTGACATAGAAAGACAGAAATCTGAACAGAGCAGTTTTGACAGGAATGGCATGTTGCCCATTTTCTATTAATAGTCGAATATCTGTAGTTGAGTGCGTAATCTTCTTTTCAGTTGGTTTCCAACTCGTTGATGCTTTCCTCTCTTCCGTTAGCTTCAACACTGAGATAGAAAAGACAAATATTCACACTTTCCCACCAAACTTTACTCATGCTAAAGAGCTGCTGAAGGTATTTTCTACTGAAGCAGACATTTAACCTTAACCGACTAATGTTGATGATAATGATATTCATGCATGCTTGCATGAAACCTGATCACACTGTATTTTTTATTTGAGTCAGTTCAAGTGAAAAGTTTTCAGTGGGTCACATTCTGAAAAACACTCACAAGTTCTTAATATTATAATGATAAACTTTATTTATATAGCACCTCTCAAAACACAGTTACAAAGTGAGACAGCCTTATATTCTCTGGGAGGTCGTTCTGGGGCCCTTGTAGCAAAAGCTCTGTCCCTATTAGTCTTCAGCCTGGAGTTTGGAGTGAGCAGAAGACCTCTGCCTGAGGAGCTCAAAGTACTCAAGGGTTCGTAAGAGACTAAAAGATCTGAAACGTAATGTGAAGCCATAAAAGTAATCAATAAGATTGTGAAGTCACTTCCAAAACAAAAAGGAAGCCAATGGAAAGAGGCTAAAATCGGTGTAACGTGATCGTACTTATTGGTTTTGGTTATAAGCCTTTTGGCTTATAGTCCTGTACGATCTGTGGTCAATGCAAGGTTTTTTTTAGGCTGTTGCAATAATCAAGGCTCAAAGAGATAAAAATATATACGACAGTTTCTGTATCTCTAAGAGTTAAAACAGATCTTATTTTAGCAATATTTCTGAGGGGATAAAAACATAATTGGACAAGCTTAGTCACATGTTGTTGAAAGCATAAATTACTATTGAATATGATACCAAGATTTCGTGACAGGTAACCAGTAGATGGCAGTATTTGTTTCACGTTATGCTGTGATCCAATTACTAGGACGTCTGTTTTATTAGAGTTGAGCAAAAAAAAAATTTAATGACATCCAATTTTTTTTAATATTTCATATAACTTGTTGAAGGGATGCTTGGACGATTGTCAACCAGCTTTGTATCTTAACAATGTGGGTGGTATGTGTAAATTAACTATCGTAAACTTCCCCTCATCTTTGCAGTGGCTCCTTGCTCATCCCTTAGCTCAGATCTGTCAAATTCACATCATCTTGTGGATTTCTGCTGGCTCTAATGCTGTTACTGGAACTGCAGATTCTAGTTTTGCATTTTCATTTGGCAAACCCACCGACATAAATAGTATAGAGGTGGGTCGAGAGAGACACCCTCACTACTTGCAGACCAAACTCAGATAAAGTCATAAAACTAGCTGGTGCTGATCAAATATAAACCAAGATTCTGTTACTGTATTGCCTATGTCTCGCACAACATGTCTTTAGAAACATTTTAGTGCACTGTTTGGCTGGTAAACAAGAATTTGTGAACAGGAAGTGGGCACCATATTGTTTCCTGTATTGTTAATAACGGAGGCTGACAGTAGTGGGATTAAACCATAAAACAAGGCAGTGCTGATCAAATATAAACCAAGATTCTCTTCCAGTGTTGCCTATTTCCTGCCTAAAATGTCTTAAGAAACATATTAAGTGCACAGTTTGGCTGTAATTCAAGGTCCTTTGGAAAAATGGACAAGCTCAAATATGTCATCTGCCAATGTTTATTGGTCCTGGTAATCATAGGTTGTCTATCTCTTAAGCAAAAACAAATGCCACTGTCCTTCTTCTCTGTTTCTAATGGTCATGTAGCCAGTAGTGTTTTAAGTATTGGGGTTTTCTGTTGCATAGACAGCCCATGTTTATGAAAAGATGTGTCCCATCTTTGCAGCAGTGAAATACTTATTTAAAATAACAAAACAAGTGATCGTCAGGTGTACAGCACAGGAACTCAGCTGTGTGTGCTGCTGTGATTAGACAGTTAAACATGAGATCTTAATTCATGCATCCATGGTGATTTTTAAATAACTGACCGTATCATAGTGAGTCAAAAGGAGGAATTTCTTTGAAACATGATTTATTTACCAATTTCATCAAATTATCACTCTAATAGCCGAGCCAGAGGCAATTTATGAACTAGTTACAGCACATAGAGTGACTCACCCTAAAACCATAAATTGTTGTTTTTACATTTCTGCTTGAGTGCAGCTTAAATAAATGGGACACAGTTTGTTAATTAGCGAGCAATAGAGATGTTGGAAGCTGTATTTTTAGCTATGCTAGTGGCATGGCTGCAGGGATGGCAATGTTGCTCTGACTGAAATATCAATTATCTGATGGATTGGCACTGAATACTGTACAAAGATTCATGACCCCAAGAGGATGGATCCAACCTACTGTGGTAAAACCGTAACGTTTCCTCTTGTACCACCCAGTTTACAGCTGATCTTTTTCACTTTAAGATCAATTTTAAACACTTTGGTGTTTTTATTACTATTACTCTAGCACCATCAACAGGTCATAATACAATTGCCCAGTACTTTGTTTTATGACCAAATTAAGGATTGACAAATTATTGGCAGCAATACTCAGCACTACTTTTGTTCCTCTGTTCCTTCCTCTGCAGTCTCCACTCTGTTGTCTCTCCCATAGCACTCAGTACGTTTACATGCAGCTTGAGAAAGTCAAATTATTGGTTTAGTCCGACTGAAAACGGACTTTTAAAGGCATGTAAACAGCTTAGTCCTACTGAAATTGGACTATCTGTAGCTGGACTAACACACCTAGATAATTCTATTGAAAATCAAACTATTGCTGCATGTCACTTAGTCCAACTGGAGTTGGTCTCGGCGTTCTGCGCATGCACCACTTTTTCTTTTGCGGCCTTTCACTTTTGACGTCATGGACAGGCTGGAAAACGGGTTAGTAAACAGCAGAAAGCAGCATGGAGGCCTGTGTTACTTCAGTTTTTGTATCTCCTACTTATTTAGTTGCTCTGTCAAACTCATTGCAGACTAATTGGGAGTGATGTTCGAGCACTGCTTGGGAGGATATGGACATTATTTTGGGTGGCACGTCATTGCATGTCACCAGTAAAGGGGCTAAAATTAGCATCTCTACCTGGGTGTTAAATTTCCATCACTGCCTGAGCAGAGAAATACCTGTGACTCCTCCAGAGTCAATTGACCCAGGTGTGAATGCGGATTGGAACCTTTCCCACCAAAGAAAAAAGCCAGATTTTAGTGGATGTTAGTGAGTTTTTTGGGGAATGGGAAAGGAGATATAGTGTTTGCAGAAAGTTGGGCTAGCTGTTTCCCCCTGCTGCCCATCTCAATAACAAACTAGATTAATCACGTCTGACTCCAGCTCTGTGCTTGCGTACAAAGATGAAATTGTATTGTTCTTTTTGTGTCACAAAAAAAAGCATAAACTGACAGCTGCAGCATATACAGAGCTTCCTATATTTGCATGTAAAGTGTAGTATCTTTCAGATTTAAGTTCATTTTGTTCTGCTCTCTGCGCTGAGTGTTTCTGTAACAGAAGCTGTTTCTCCTATGATATGTTCCAGTTACTTACCACAAGACCTTGACGATATTCTCAGTGATCCCAGTTTATAATAAGTGAAACTGAAGACTTACACTCTGACACTCGCCTCTCTTTTAAAGTGTTGCACAGTCATTCCATTTATATTCAAGTGCTACCCCTACTAGAGAATGCGAATAGATTGCTTAGGTCTCATACAGTTATATCTCTGCTGCACCGCAGGGAAACATACTGTATCTAACCGTGATAACACACATGAGCAATGCCTGGTTGTCATACAGATAGCAGCTACAGGAAAATCAAACACATTTATCTTTGTTTCTGCACAGATATAATTATACGTACGTCAGGGGGAGTGTGTGTGTATGTGTAAGTATGTTAAGCTGCTATTATCACCACGGGAAAAATGTCTTCTTATGATAAATAGAAATATCCCTGGAAAAAAACTTTCATGCATTCCTGTAGCATTTCCCTAAGTCTTATTTAAAAATTCATGCAGTTGCCTCTCCTCTACTCAATAAATAAGCACTTAATAAAATGCTAATTAATATTTAATTGTCTCATTGTGCATTATTAAAGCCATAATGAGGCAGTTAAGCATTTCTCATTGATTTTTTGCTAATTAACCGTGTTGATTTAGACTTGGAGATATGTCTTTATTTGCTCACTTTATGTAACCTGGCTGAGATGTGGCTCAGAGAGCAGCAGAACATTTAGTACCAAACACATGAGCAAAAAGAAGCAAACAGAAAGAGGCACAAAGAGAACAGCCACAGTACAGTGCTGCAGTCATTAAAAATAATTTGAAAAGCATTGATAATGTCCAATTCATTCTGTGCCAGTTCTTAATATTTTCATCTTTAAACTCGTACTTATCCCCTCTGTGATGCGACACTAAATAAGTATAATTACGCTGGCTATAAAGCAATTAATTAGGCTAATTAATTTCAAATCCGACTGTAGTGTAAGGGTTAATCAGCTGGCATAAATAACACAGCCCACGCATTCCTGTCTGTCTGCAGATGAGAAGTAGACATATTGCTGTGGATTTGTCTATCTTCTCTTTCCCTGCAGTGTTTGAGTCTCTACCTGTTTGTCCTCAGCAGGGGCTCTACCTGGTGTTTGCTGACACATCGCTCCAAATGAACATTAATAAGAGTGTGTATTAGCTGTGGTAGGGAGATTGGAGGTTATGTGGAACAATTTTCTTCATCCTTGATCAAGACGTTTAACCTTTTCTAGTTTATTCAGAGCGTTTTGATTGCTGTGGGACACACGATCAGACCCTGGGTGTGACGAAAATGTACAAAGTCACAAAAGGCTTGTCAAATATAAATATAAATATTGATTGTGGGAACAAAAGAGAAAAGAGGGAAATTCTTGAAACCTTAGATGTTAAAAAATGAAAGAAAAAATGGGCACGACTAATAGAAATACAATTTTCTTCAAGGAACCCAATAAAAGTTTATTTTAAAGCTGCAATACTTCTGTATTACCACAGTAATGTAAAAAGGTGTTGCTTGTTGTAACAAACCCAAAGATAATTATCAGCCAGTACGTTTACATGCACGCAGTAGTCGAGCTAAGCTCATAGCTCGGCTAATCAGTCAAGTCGGACTTCTCGTCTTG
>JAPZEB010000006.1:29945910-29958020 GCA_029783705.1 Chaetodon striatus
CTGGGCGCCTTCATGCAGCAGGGCTGTGACATCTCCCCCAGGTAAGACACGCTTTTATCACACTGTCGAAGAATTTCATCTGAAAAAGTACAACGGATGTTTGCTGCAGAGCTTTAATTGTCCTCAGGCTGGGGACACATTTCGTGACTTTTAGGCCAATTATAATCACTGTGCGCCGCCATGTCTGATTGGATTGTGTCTCCGTTAGTCTGGACGAGTGTTTAAATTCCTCGCCTGCCAATCCAGTTAAGACCTTCATCATTATTTCAAGCATGTCTGATTGACACAAACTGGACGTGTCTTGGCACCCTCCGGTGACGAGCAGGGGCCTGTGACAGTGAAAAGTAAAAAACAACTGAATCAGTATGTTGTTCAGTCTTAATGTTGTTAGTCCTAACTGTCATTGGCACTAAAAAAACGGTCGTCACAAGATTTTAAATTCAGATCATCTGTGCAACAGGAGATGGAGGATAATCTGCTGTCATGATGAGTGTATTTTTTTGTCATATTTTCACACTCCTAGCAGCTGTGTAATGTGTCCTTAGCTTGAGTCACAACTGATATTCACGTTCCAGCTGCAGCTTCCATCATTAACCACAGAAACAACTAAAAAAATCCTCCTGTTACTGCACATTGTGACTTTTCTTATTGACTCTAAAGTGGTAAAAAGAGAGACGACTGATTGCTCTGTATATACAAACGTAGATCAGAACCTTCTGGTGCTAATGGAGAACGGGATACAACAAGGAAGGAAAACATTAAAAAGCCTTTACTGTAGTGGCTACATCATTATGAAAGCCAGCATGTTTTTACCACTGCAGGTCTTCGCCCACCTACGCAGTAGCAGGAACCAATAGGAGGCCATCACATGACCATGGTCATAGGTGGGGCCATACCTCTGTCGTATGTAGCAGTCGAAACATGTTGGCTTTTTGAATGATTTACCCACCGTAATAAGAGCTTTTTCACATTTCCTTCCTCGTTTTCCAGACTTTCCGGAGTGCCTTCCTTGTCGTATCCTGACTCTAAAGTGGACTGTTGTTGTACTCAACAACAGTCCACCTGAACCAGGATTATGATTCAGATATGATACATTTCCATAACCTCTTAACAGTTTATTGTGTTTACTTTGTAGAGTATACCACATTAATGCTGGGGAAACCTCATATCTTTGTAGCTGTCAAACTAACCTTAGTGTTGACTTGATTTAACATTTCCAATGATGTAATTCTGTGTGGGTTAACCCTAAAGATGAAAACATAAAGGCTTTGTGGTTGAAGGAATAACTAAACTTTCAAAAATACACTTGTTTGCTTTCTCTCCAAGAGTGAGTAGGAAAGGTCGACATCAATCTCATGTTTGTGTTTCAAGTGCAGAGCTGCAGTCCTGTTAGCTTAGCTTAGCATACAGACTGAAAGCAGGTCTAAACAACCAGCCTGGCTCTGTGCAAAGTTCACATAAATGCCTATTAACACCTCTTAAGTTCACTAATTAACATTACCTTAGTTTCAGGACACAAAGAGACAATTTGCCGTTTTAAGGCGGTACAAGTTAAACTATGCTACCTCTTTACAAACAGTTTATCTGTCCACCCAGTATCTCAGGAAGCTCCGTGCATGTTGTTTTCCAACCAGGTCTTACTCCAAAGTCATTGAAAAACCAGAGCAGTGACTTGCGGCATCTGACACTGACAAAAAAAGCTGTCCTTTAACGCTTGATACGCGTCCGGCTGTCGTTATAGCTTCATGGACGTGGAAAGTCCATGACCAAACGTTGATGTGTGACGAGGCCGGAGTGAAAACGTGTTGTGTTTTCCCCTAATTCTCAGAATGCTGTGTATATGTTTCTGCTTCTGCTGAAAAAGACTAATAGTATTTACACACCTGCTTTGTTTGTTCGGTTGAATCGAATCCTGAAGTTATCTTTTGTTGTAGTTTGTTTCTGCAGGTGTTAAAACCACAATCACACTTGGGTGCGGACCCAAACTGGACCTTGTTGCAGAGGTGTTCTCAGTCCAGTTACAAACAAACCATTGCAGTTCAGCACATATCGTTTGTGGTTAGAGCATGATCCGACCTCGATCCAGCCCAATTAAATAAAGCTTTGTGCCTTTTGGATTAAACCAGCTCGTGTAGCTGAGCTCGGGTGTGCACTTTGTCTGTGTTGAAGACCAAGGACATACCTGATGGATCTGTCAGAATAACCCACAGACATGAGATTAAAATCATTTTTTATGTCTCAGTCTTGTAAAGAAAGCTGAACTCCTTCTCTAAACTAGACTATTAGTTTCTTTTATGTTGACACTGCAGTGATATGAGGTTTCCATCACTTGCAGCTGACTTATATTAAATAAGTAAGTCATTGGACATAACCTGATGTATGTTAGTGCATGGTAGCTATTATTAAAATTATAGTTCATGTAGATTTATGAAGTATTCAGTACAGTGCTTTGTGTTGTTAGCTGCTGTCTCGTGTGTCTGCTGCTCATGCCGTGTGTATACCTGTATGTGCACAGTGACATCACACTTTTTATGTGTCTGTGTGGTGTGTTTGAGAGAGCGGGAGAGAGAGTGTGTGTGTCTCTGCTAGTATTGATTTTCTCTCTCTCCCACTCTCTTCTTCAGCCATATTGTTCTTCACTGTCTGACTTGCATACACTACACTGTTGTCTGCTTGTAGGGGAATTAGGTTGTCTCTGCGTCTGTCAGCTCCGGCAGTTGTGGCTCCGCTCTCGTCTGTGTACCTGAGCTCCAGTTACATTAGGTTCTGTCTGCTCCATAATATGAGACCTGTGTGGTTCATTGAGAAACACGCTGTCGAGGCGATGTCTTTCACCGTGTCTGTGACTTCTCTTCCCTTTTGTCCAAATTACGATACTCAAAGCCAGCATCCCCTGGGCTTCAGACCAGCACACTGGTGTCTAGTAAGCATGACGTACTTTGGTGGAAGGGTGGAGAAACTGGGGCTTGTACACTTAACTGTCCGCCTGTGTTCCTCTCCAGCCTTTAATGGCTGGTCGTCTTTGTGTTTCTATCAAAGATCAGGCTTCCTGTCCGTCATCATGCACTGGCATTCTCTCTGCTGACATCAGCTGTCACATACAAACCTATAGACTGGTAAAGCCTGTAATTCCTCATGGTTTCTCATTTCCTGTAAAGCCTTTCTTAGCTGTTTGAATGGCTCTGTCAAGCTTAAAGTTCCAGCAGATGGATTGTTTGGGTTATTTTAAGCGACTGCTAAGATGGCTCCTATGGTTATTTTAAGTTTTTCATTTCTCTTATCTGCTTTAAGCCCTTATGGATCTTGTACTGTAATAGAGTTGGTAAGATTTTAGGAGATGAAAGGAGGACCAAACCAGCCTGTATCTTTCAGCCTCCCCCACACCAGAGGAGAACAGAGACACACACAAGATGGAGGATCCCGAGGTACATTATAGCCTGGCCCTCACGTAAGCAACCCTTAGAGGAGACTATAGAGGGCCTGTGACTGTGATTAAGCACACTTATTTTAAGGAGTGCACTTGCTTTGTTCACATGTGCGCAGACCACCCCCACCCACCACCATAACCACCCCTGCCCGCCACATCTCTGCCTGTGTACCGCAGATAAGGACTCCAGAGCCGCACAACAATGTCAGCATCAGAATGAAAAGTCTACATTTCAAACCTCTCTGTCTCTGGCTGTGGTCCCCGCTGCATTCCCCTCCTGTCACTGCTAATCCCATGGGCCTCTCCCAATCCATCAGCACAGAGCCCCAGAGCTCAGGAGCGCTTCCACTCCAGTTTAGCCTGACAGGGCAACATGCAAATCCCTCCACACAGGGGAGATTAGACGGCGTGGAGGGAGTGACAAGGGCAGAGGTGAATGGGACGAATTTGAGGGCAAGGGGCCGCAGAGGCTCGCTCATGTGTTTCAGTCTCGAGCTGGCTGAACGATGAAAACCCAGTTTGCATGTAGCATAGTCTCTGAAACTTTTAGGAGGTCACATGTTCATCCACCACAGAAGGATTATTTAGGGTAGGCTCATATGAGCAGGGCTAGGTTTGGGTTTTTGGTCATTTTTGTTACATTGTTGAAGGTGGTGGCCACATTTTGTCAAAACATTCAAACCGCACCTAGTAAGAACGGCGAGACAGAAAGAAGGCCTGCATGAACATTTTTGTATTCTTATACAAATCTTGCCTGCAGATCTTGAGTGTCCTGATAGATGTATCGCTGCTGGTAGGTCATTCTGAGACGGTAGCTCCATTTGTCACAACACCGGTCCTCCACCCTCTTTGGGTATTCTTGGCATAATTCTCTCAACTTATCTTCCTCAGTCTCCATGTGTGCACATGGCCCTGTAGTCTCATGCCCTTTTATGGGGATATACAGGACGTTTATCTATGCTAATGAGGATCAACTGGCGTGCGCTGTGAACTCCCAAGGACAATTGGATTCGTCTTGATAAGAAGGTGTGAACAATTTTTTCATCTAAGAGCACATCATGAATCTGTTAAAGACTTTGGGCCATTGGGCCCATCCACACGAAGCCTTGTCAGGACGAATTCGCCAAAGTTTTTAACTGGTTCGGCCTGTCATCCGCACCAAACCAGTGTTTTTGGTGGTTGAAACGGCATCTTTTTGAAGCGGGGTTCCAGAGTGCACAAATCTAAAGATGCCGTCTTTGCGTCTTCGTGTGTACAGCCAATGCGCAACTTTTGGCTGGCAATGATGTCATAGCCCCACCTACTTCAACTGACACGACTCCCAGTCAACGTTTTGTTGAAGGTTACTGGCTTTGTAATCCAGCGTGACTCGAAGCAGAAGCTCTACTTCGTCGTCAGTCCAAACCAAAGTCTCCGCTTTCTCCGTTCTGGATCTTCTTCTTCCGTTTGTATACACCGCACGTCTATTTCTCCGGTTCAGAGCTGTATGCTCCAGTTTTTAGTGGCACGCCATCTCCTGGCTGGCATATATACTGCAGCCTTTTTATGCAGTTTCAGTGGCTTGAACCGGCTTTATTTTGATGCCTGCATTTTTGAAGTCGGCGTCATGTTTACAGAACAGTATTGCAATCCAATGATTTTATTTGGCGGTTTCAAAAAGACAAGTCTTTGTATGGATATAGCCTTAGGAAGATATTGGTGAATGAGGCCCATTGTCCTTTCCTTCGGATATTCCCTGGAAGAAAAAGACTCAACTGTACAGCTACAACTCCAAAAGGACACCTTATAGGTGGTTGGTCGACGAGCCCCAGTCCAGCCAAAATCTCATTGGTCTGACAATCGCTGGTTTAACTTTCATAAGGCTGTGTGTCCACCAAAGTGCCAAAAGACGAAAGGTGCAGCGATTAGCAAAGAATAGAAGCTCAGCATCTCAGCATCTCGAGTCTCATTGCAGTGCTGGCCTTAGGGAAAAAACATGTAGGAGAACACACGACACAACCAGGTGGAGAACACTCTGCACTGTGGCCAATTTAGTTAATCTACAGATAACTTGTCACCTATTTATCCTCATTAACCAATCGATGGGTTGAAAAGTAGGTAGAATTTCAGGGGACTAAGACTGCCTTTGGTTGAGCAAGGTCCTATACTCCAAAGAAGCTACTGAAGGCTTTAGGTATTTTAACTGGAAGATAATCCAGTTGTTGAACCAGATTATGCGACCTTGGTTTGTAATTTAAGAAAAAAAACACTGTATGCCGCTACAACCTTTTAGCCATCAGCTAACAAAGTCATAGGGGTAGAAAGAGACTAGCCACAGAGTAGAAGAAGCCTACAGAGCTGGATTATCTGCAGACATCCGCATCTCTTAAAGAAGTGTGATTCTACCTTTCTTCATTTAGGTTTTTTTTTTCACTAATTTCATGAGACAACAGAAAAAAGGTTGAGGTTGAACTAGCACAGAACATCTTCCCCTCCTTCTCTCTCACTCTCTCTTAATAATGGTTAATACCCCCTTCTGCTCCCTCAAGGCAGCCCATAATAATTAATTCAGTGATTAATATCCTGGTCTCCAATGGTAATGTCTCCGTGGTAACAGGAGAAGAGGGGAGCTTAAATGAAATGGCGACACGATAGTCTTTTTAATTGACTACAAATCCCAGATGAATTGAAGTTGAGTTTATTGTGGTGTTTCCTCCTGAGACTGCAGGATGTCGTGTCACTGTGTCACTGTGTTGAAAATAAAACACGACGCCGGCCGTCTGCCGCTCACATTCAGGTGTGAGCGGTCATTCCAGATGTTTCCAGTCACTTACCGTGTCCTTACATGGATCATCTCTGTCTCCTTCGCTGAGTCATAGTTGCCACGTCTCTGAGCGAGCTAATGAGGACACTGATTGGCTTGATTAGTCCTGATTATCTCGGAGCGCGTGCATGCTGAATGCAAATTTCCTGATGTCTGCAGATGAAGCCGAAATTCTAATTTGAGTTGTGAATTTCAGGCCAACAAAAGCTGCATTTTGAGAAGGAGAAATGACTTTCAAGTGGTCTATCTGCAAGATTCCCATTATTCCATTAATTCAGTGCCAATTAGCTTTGTTATCCAGCTGACACACAGACGTTCTGCCGCATCGCTTATTGCTGATGTCAGCAGTGCTCGTCCGTCCTCACTCTGGGTTGATTTGTCGCACTGTTCTTGCAAAATTATGGGCACTGCTCGAGGCTGTGATCGTATCTGTATGTGCAGTGGTGGTCTGTACTGTAGCTTCAAAGTCAAGAGCCAATTTACTGTTTCCTGCTTTGATATTGTTGCAGCAACTGCTAATAAATTAGCTTTCATCCAAAACAAACATCCCCAAATGTTGTTTAAACCCTCGGTTTAACCTTTTTTTTTTTTTTGTTGCCTGTGACCCCTTAATACAATGACTGCATATCAGAATGTCAGGGTAAGCCAATCAGAGAGTAGACCGAACAAATTAAAAGTGAACACGTATTAAAATGTGAATGTAAAATAACAGATCCCCCCTGATCAAACAGAAACATCATGCAGAGATGTCACCTCGGGTGATTGAGTAAATCCTACTGATTTGATCTCTTTAGGAGATGATGCACACGGAGCAGAGGGTTTTGCAGAAAGCTGAAAGAGCTTAAGTTCCTTTGAAGGTATATCACCAGTCTTTTGACCTTCTCAGCAGCCGGTGCTGCCATTTGAGCCGCAAGATAGATGGATAGACCAGTGAGAGGGATCATGAAGGGTGGGCTGGGGTCCTTATCTATCACCTATTCTTGAGAACTGTCATGTCTTACAAAAAAAAAAAAATACTTAAAATGATAACTTATCAACACACGTATTCCATTTCTGGGGTAAAATGTTATTTTTAAAGGACTAATATATGAAATGAAAATGATTTATAAAGTATTTTGATAAGCTTTCATTTTTTTAACTTAACAATTTTTTTACTTTAACACCCCGTTCCAAACTAGAATCCACAACTTCAAACAATCAGGGCGCATTCACACTAGGATAGTCCAGGGGACTGGGGACAGGGGAATGCCGAAAAATTTCACACCTTCATTTGGTTCGGTTCACTTTCACACTGCACTTTTTAAAGCGGACCAAACCGCCTGGACAACGTTACGCCGTTACAACAGGGGCTCGTTTGATGGCAGTATTGTCCGAAACGACCACTGACCAGGAAGAAAAAAAGCACGGGGAAGAAGAAAACCCGGCTCATCGATTGGCCAGGGCCGAAAACGGAAATCCATCCCGTTTCATTCCCTATCCAGCATGTTGCTCTGTACATGAGACGAAGGCAGCAGTACCGAAAAAGGCGGCGGAGAGCGAGAGACTACGATGTGCTGCTGTGGTTAAACAGACGCCGAGCGAGGTATTGCACGGATTTAAAAGTTTTCAGATCACATATATGTCCTTACGTCACTTCCTCTCTTTAATACGCTGGATAGTCCAGTTGCATTTCCCACTTGCAAGTGAACCGAGACCCCCAGTTTTCAAGCGGACCACTTTGGTCCGCACCAGAATTCAAATGAGCGTTCACACCAAGCCAAATAAACCGAATTATCCATGGAAGCGGACCAGGGTTCGTTTAAAGTGGATCAAGAAGCGCGAGTGTGAATGCGTCCTAAAAAATCTGATAACGGATCTGTGGCAGAGGAATGGTCGTGCATTTTCCACCAGTCACTCAGGGACACACAAGAATAGTATTTGTAGCTTCAGGAAGGGGTTCAAGTTTTTTTTTTTGTTTTTTTATTAGGTCAAACCCCAGCCACCCATCCTCTGATAAATTAAGAACAGTCCCTAATGTACAATATTCTGAAAAGGGCCATTTTGCATAATGAGTGCTTTATTTATATTTTGATAATGTTACTTTTTGTTGCTTTTAGATGCATGACTTTGACTTGTAACAAAGTATTTCCACAGTGTGGTGTTACTTCTTCATCTCCTGAATCACAGGCAGTGATTCTGCACAACTTCACCGGCTGCTCTGCTCCCATTAGCCGGCTAGCTACGTGGCACTGCACCCCGGCGGGTAGCCCACCGTTTCCTTTCCAGCTAGCCACATTGGGAGTCCTTTACAGGCTTAAAATGACAACTTTAGCCATAAACCGTCTTATATCTTTTTCTTACATGAGGTTTAATTGACATAACGTGTCAGTGAGCCGTTAAAGCAGCGGAGTATGAACCTCTCACATGTTGACAGCTGGGACAGAAAGCTAACGGGGCGCTGCTAGCCGGCAACACCGGCTTCACTACACACTGTGGCACACATTCACATGATGAAATGAGTGTTATAAAAACACAGCAGCCTCACAGGACCTTAAACACACATATATAATAAGAGTGTGTCGGTGTCGGTGTTCATACCTTCAGTCCAGTGAACAGTAGCCGTTTGCAGCCACGCCGGTTGCGTGTCAGCCTCCTCGCCTCAACTGTTTTCTGCAACTAATCTAATTTTTAAAGTATTTCTCATGGACTGACACTTATCGCTTCTTCGCTGAGGTAATTACAGAGCAAACAGCAACGTGACAGCTCGCACAGGTTTGCTAAATGCTGTAATATCGCTGCAACACTCAACACAACACACCCAACATGTGCGTTTGATGCTATGGAGACACGGGCGAGACCAACTCGGACCGGAGGGGTGGCGCGGTTTAAAGATGTTGTTTTCAATAATAACAACCACAAAGTGGGTCAGTTTTTTAAACGTGTGAGATATATTGTGCTTAAAATATTATGCTGGCTGTAAGAAATATGTAAAAATTTGATTTAATATAGCTTATAGAGTTAATACCAGCAGCATTAACCCCTGCGTATGATGGGGCTTCTTGCTTCCCTGCTTTTAAATACAGTTTAATAAAATAAAATGAAACAGCAAATAAAATCTAATCCAATAACTTTTATTAAAATAAATCGATTGTATTGGAAAATAAAAACCATAAATTTAAATTACATATTTAAATACAATAAATTACAATACAGTAAAAATAAATACTTGCACTTAAATGTATGGATTGTGTTGCTATCCAGCCAGTGGTAGAATGTAACATGTTACTGTTATACCAATATCCAACTATTTGTCAATCCAAACCACATGGACGACAGCCTTTTCTCCTGGCCAGAACTTTATTGATTGATTGATTAATTGATTGAAGATAGGGCAATGTTGTCTCTATAGAATTTGGAGGGTGAGGAGATAATAACAGGGGTTATACTGAGCAAAAAGTTTGGAAAATTTGTGCAGGAATGCACCTTAATGTCTTCATTTATACAGTTATATATAGTTTATCTAACGCTAAGTTAATTCTAGTTTTGTGTGTGTTTAGCAACTGGAATTTTGTAAAGGCGAGCAAAAACTGATCTGTGCTTTGTCTGGTCGCAGGCCACCTTGTTTGAAGGCATGTGATGAGCTTTGGTGTTCAGTCTGAGAGCAACATTTTGAGGCGTTCTTTGGGTCGGGGGTTTAACTATCTCCTGCTGACTCTACCTCACTGCTCTATACTCACTTTCCTAAATTCCTGCAAATCTGCATCCTGGGGTGGGCACTGTTCTAAATCATATCCTACGAATTTTCAATGAAAGCCTTTGTAATTAGCCATTAGCTCTGTTATGACTCTTTACTTTCCCATGCACTAGCTTCTTATACCAGTAGGTTCTCATTCTGAACTTGCTCCTCTGGATCCAAGGTTGCTGGGTAAGGGAATGGATCTGGTAAGATGGCTGGTGGTGGGTGAAGGTTTAGGTCACTGATCATATGACAGTGTGTGTGTATGGGAGGGTTGTTACCTTGATGAAACTTACCTAGGCTTTCCAGGCTATAAAAGCATTCACTTTTGGTTTGCATGTAGCCTCAGTTTGTTTGTGACATGATAACATAACATGAAAAGGTATATTCATGTCATTTTGGTTGGTATCTTGTCCTATATTGTCGCAGTATGCTGTTAAGGTGTACAATTTTCTTGATACTGGAGTGACCTCACAGGGTGGTGGGGGGTGGTATCATAGTCTATATGTATATCAGCAGTAGTCAAATTGTTATGAGTTTTTACAGCAATGCTTTATGGGCGAGCATGCTTGTAGCAACTAGTGACACATGGCATAGAATGAATTAGGGTATTCTCGGAGTGAGGGAAGCAACATAAGGCTAGAAGGGGAAAATGAGGAGTCAGGTAGTGTGGTTAGACACTTTTATTGCCAGTTAAGGAAGCATAAAAGGACATCGGGGAGAGCTCAGGACAAAATGACAAACAAAACAGCCCTAAATACAAACAAAACCCCAGAGCTGACTGTCAGAAAAAATAAAGAACAATCCTTTAGCTCACTCCCCAACCAAACATGAAAGAACAGGAGAGACAGAGGGCAACAATACTGGCAGCTCTCCCCCACAGAGCCTCCTGGCAATGAACAATGTGAATTAGCTTAACAGGTGACAGAGACGTCACAAAGATATGTTCACGACAACAACTCTTGAGGTTTGACAATGATGTGTCTAAGAACAAGTTTGGTTTAAGAAGTAACAGTACTTCAGCTCAGATTTGTCTAACAACAATCTCTGCCTTCACACATTTACAAAAAGTCACAAAGAGCTCTGGACTGCTAGTACAAAGTGGCTCACCGGCACATGGCAGAAAAACAGGGAGCCAGTAGAGCAGCTCCTCAGTCTTTATGTACCCCAGTTGGTCTGACTGGTTACTGGTCTCCAGCCAGTGTGCAAGAGAGGGGAGGAGGAGCTTAGATTAAGGCCCAGAAAGCCTGAGGAGCAGCATAGCACAAGCTAGCTTTACATTCACCAATGAAAGTCTTGGAAGAACACAAGTCTAGCAGTGAACCACACCTCCTGTTGAAATGAAGTATTGTGTATCCTCCTGAGACCTGAACTTTTTTTTGAGCCAAAAAGTGTCCACAAATGAGGACAACAGGTCTAAGTTAAGTAGAACGAAGTGTAAGGTCAAGTAAACCCAAAATGTGATGTCCTCATACGAGGACACAGGGTCTTGAGAGGTTAAATTGGAGAGTTATTTTAAATTTGAATGTTTAGTTCATTCAAATTATACAAAAAGACACAGATGATGAATTAAAGGAAAATTTTGATTAAATATAAAGAGAGGGGTGACAAAGCAGTTTGGGCCATCTTATCAAGTCATGTCCTTGGACATCAAGTAAAGCACTCACAGCTTTACAATAAAACAATAAAATAAATAATAAATAAAATAAAATGTGGTACAGTGTTTACCGTACATTATATAGCATAAATTTGATAAGACGCACAAAATGTATCTAGTAAACGGACAATGCAACTGATTGTGTTGTTCTAATAGGCTACCGAAAGTTTAACTTGTATTTGTAATATTCATTTATATAATTACAAAATGAATGCTTACCGTCCTTGTAATGATACGATCCTACCATACAAAAATATTGCAGTACTATGCTCTGCCAACAGTCAACTGACTTCTGCAGTATAGATAACGGAATGTAAAAAGTGCAGTACATACTAAATGGTCGGGAGACTGTTGGGGAAGATCACACGGAAACGGAGGGACACTCCCACTACATTTTTTGGTGCCACTTGGCAATTAATGATCCGATATTTAAAAATAATATGTCATGTTGTGTGTACCCACATGTACTTTAATGGTAACACAACTTGATTGAATTAAATTAAATCTT